>WAAE01029653.1:0-13875 GCA_013400495.1 Nicator chloris | reverse complement strand
TTTTGTTTGGGTTTTTTTTCCTGTATTTTTAGTGTAAAGTAATACTTGGAAGAGGCAGCAAAGGCAAGTTAAGCTTGTGATTTGAAACAGGCTCCAAGATGAGACCAAGCCCTGGAAGACAGCAAACCAAGCAAGAAGGAGTGGTTTTAAAAGGTGTAAACTGGAATTCACAGAAACATGAGAGCTTGGAAAGCATATACTGACAGATACAATCCAAAAACAGAAAGATTTTGGTCTCCAGAGTTCAGGGGAATTTTTTATGCTTTTTGTCAAGCATTTGTCTCAGGAGATATTAAGATGTGGAAGACACAAGGAGTGATACAGGGTCCCATGCCACAGTAAAAGGTCTTTCTAAGCCTGGTCAGAAAAGTCCTTCATTTCATGGAAAAGTTGTTATTCTGTATTTTCATCAAGAAGATCTTAGAATTCCACATTATAAAAAAAAATCCCAGACTTTATTCAGCATTGGTCCTAGAACTGGTCAAGGATGGTAAGAAAACACATGAGATATCGTGATTTCAGTCAGCTGCTGGTGATCTCTAAAAATGAAGAGAAAGGTGTGTAAAGCATGGAACAGGAAGTCTGAAGCAGAATTATCTGAAGCCATGATACTAAACATTTATGTATAAGAAAGGAAGAAGAATGAAGGCATCTTCTCAGAAGTTATGAACTGTTTCACAAAGTTAGACAACTCTTTGATGGAATATGTGCATCAAAACCCTCCTGAGAGGGTTTGTATTGACTCAGAAGAGAGAACAAACTGGCATTGTCCCCAAGTTAGAGCAATGCTCCAAAGCAGAGACTTCATCAATGGTCTGACACATAAGACATGAGCCTCAGACTTTAACTTACTGTGGCTCTCCATACCTCTCATGGCATCAGGAAGATCGAGAAGAGAGTACAGTACAATAGGAAAAACAAGACAAACAGGGAGAAGGTAGTATGTCAACTGTCTTGGCTGACTCTGGATTCAACAGCCAAAGAAAGCCAGGATTTTTATCCAGACATGTAACAAACTCATATTTCCCTGGGATGAAACACAGAATAGAAACCCACAGCAAGCATTGAAAAAGCGCTGCACAAGTAGACACTGCTACATCCCTTAGGCAAAACTCCTTCCAGGCAGCCCAAGAGTGAAAGTAAACAGAATTTGATCCTTCTGCTATTACAATGGCCAACAAAACAAGATGAAGGCAAGAGTCTCCAACATGAGCTATCAAAAAGCAAATTGCTTCACAACAGGGAGAAAACCAACACTTTCAGAAGGAGAAGGAAAAAATATATACGTTTTTAGCTTCACTGTCCAATCAAGTTAATGAAACCCTTCAAAAATCACCATACAACTCTCTATCTACAGTGAAAATTCAATATCTACTGCCATTAACAACATCATTAATAACAAATGTCTGTTTAATTACTCTTGCTAAGATTAAAAAGGCCATTATTCTTGTAACGCAAGAAATTTATTAGCTGAAAAGTCTATTTAATGTGAAATGAACCACCCTTAAAGGCACAGAGTTTATTATTTGAAGGTACTTCTGACATTCAGGCATTTGTGTTGCTTGAAGGAGTACTACCCAGCTGGGCTGAAGTTCATGCTGTGACAATGAGGAAGTGCTGTTACAATTGAGAAGATCAGATGAAGCTAAAGGACGTTTGATAACAGTGACTTTCATTTAGAACTCTTTAAAATGCACAAGGACAGAAGAGGGTTCTCAGAAGTAATTAAATCACTTACAACTCTTCATCTATAGGAAGAAAAAAATTAATTCTTCTGAAAGATGGGTATATACACCCCGGCAAATTTTGGAAATGCTGTCCCATAATCATCAGCTTTTTCTTGTCATGTGTTGCAAGGGACTTCCACCAACACTATAAACCCTAATGCTGTGGATTATACAATGTGCACCTTCTGTAACCAAATCCTCAGGACACCAAACACACCTGTTTGCCTTGTTATTCAAGAGAGGAAAATCTAGCTAATATCATAGTGCCTGTATCTATGGATCAGTCTGTCTGATATCCATATTTTAACGGTAGGAAACTCTTAATGTGTATTCCATCTTCAGAACTGAATGTGGCTGTACAAACAGATATAAACAGTCTCATCCTTCTGCAGCTGCAGAAGCAATGACATCCTTCTAAAGCTTGAAACACTGCACTTCTGGAGTCCAGGGCAAGCGGAAGATCTGATCTGGCAGATGGAAAGGTAAATGCATTTCCCACCTCTAAGCTCTATGGATGGTGCTGGAAGGTTATAGAGAAAAATTATTGCAGTTCACAGCAATAGCAAAGAGGGATGTGTTTAGCAGGGTACTTTACTCTGAGATCAGGAGTAGCCCTCAGTTCATGTGCCCCTCCAACATCATTCATGCCCTGAAATCACAGCAAGAAGAAGGGAGACACACCAGGACAGCAGTAAGAAGGAAAGATACTCAAGTGATCAATATTTCAAAAACAATGCTGAAAAAGGCTCCCTGCTCAGCCTGTTTCACTAATCACAGGCCACACATTGATGTCTGTTAAACATATTTTGTATTTTAAAACAGTTTAATTAACTCTCCGCGTTTTTAAGGCTGGGTTGAGGGATGTTAGAAAATATAAAGGAACATTACAAAAGTCAAGATATGTTGAATGCTGTATTTGTCTTTGAAGCAAGGGCAGTCAGTGACTTACCCTCTTTCCCTCATTTCCTTAGAAAATGCCAACAGTCACAAATGCAGTCATCATTGATGTGATGGTAACAGGACACCATGAAGAGTTCTTCAGCCACTTGATGCAATACCAGGACAACAAAGTGAGAATGAGTATCACAGTATTAAAACACCAGATGTATACCAGACCTTAAGAACAGTTCAGAGCCACCAGACCTATTTCTTGGGCATATTTGCTCAGTTTTTCCACTTCTGACAGAGACATCTACCAATACCAGAAGTTCAGTCTTGTTTTTTGTGCTGTTTTAACCTTTGAGCCTTTTGCCTTGTATTATATAACCCCCAATTCATGTCTTTTGGAAGCGATTCCATTTTTGCCATCATGCTGCCTAGGGAATTCTACTGCAGTGGGGCATAGATATTTCCCTCTTTAAAAAAAAAAAAAAAAAAGTCTTGTGATTGTGACACATCAGTGATTAGCAGTTACAGCTCAGGGATAGACCTCCCATGTGAGACACGGGATGGTTTTATGTAGTGAAAGCAGAGTGAGCTGATGTTATGAGGAAGTAAATGTCAGGGAACCTGAGCAGTAATTTGGCAAACCAGTAAGTCTGGCTCCTAAACAGAAATCTATCTGCCTTGCCCTACATACAGATGTTCAAAAGCCTTTGCAGTCACTCTCCAGCAACATATAAAAGCACCTCCTTCACACCAGGCACCAATATATGACTACCTACCACAGAGTCACAAACATGTGTTAAAAGAGCTTTTTATAAGCACTTCTGTCCCATTTCTAGGTCATGCAAGAGGGCACACTAATTCAGTGTCAAAAGTAGTAGTATTGTGGGTCAGTAATTATGTTAATACAAATAATGATATGTGCTTGTAATAGAAAAGATTTTTTTACATTTAATTCTGCAGTTAAGCAACTGGTTTGCTCTGTTTAGCTTTGCACATGGATAGCAGATGGATTAAAACAACAACAGTAAGTTTGATAAGAAAGGAGTTGTGGTTTCAACAAGGAAGGGGTTGTATGCAAGCAGAGCACATTAAATATTTTCTGTCTTCCTTAGTTTTCTGTGCCTTGCTACACTTCATAAGCCTTTATGAGTTAGCTTTGAAAGGCCATATTCATTCAGTTATACCTTGTTTATCTGAGAAATTTTACATCAGAAGCAAGAATTAAACTTGCCAAAGAGGAGTGCAGCAAACAAAATCACTACAGGTTAACTACAGTGATTAACTACTTTCTGAAATAGGTAAGGATCCCACAATAAGCCTTGAAATGTCCATTGCTGTCCAGAGTTGTCGGGAATGCTGGTGTATTTCTTAGTCCCAAGTGAATGGGTAGGTTTTCTGGCTTCCAGTTTAATTTTTAGAGCTTAAACCCGAATAAGATTAGTAGACATAAAATCTAACCACATTCTTGTTAACATCATCAGTCAACAAACAGCTTGATAAATATGCAAGCATAATATACCAGAGATAATGATAGAAATGAAAAAGAATTATATGTGTATATGATTGCTGCCTTCTTTTCTTTAAGAGCAGTGTGATTACCATACACATCCAGCTGTCATACACTCTAGGTTAAATTAAGCATCATACAAACACAACCAGTTCAAATGATATCACCCAAGGGTCACTTTGGCCCATCACATGCCAATTAAATCCCTGAAAACTAGTACTTTTCTTTTTAAAGGTAAATAGTATTTTCTAAAATTAGTTTTATGAAAAATGGAGTTTGTTTGTTTTTTCAATAAAATTACATATTTGCAGAGTTCCTGGACTTCTTATGCCATTACAAGTTGCATCTGTTTTTCTCCACTGGTGCTGTCCAAGCCAGATTTAAAGGTAAAGCTAATCCAGAGCAAGACAAAGATCTGACTAAATTCTATGAGCTAAGAAACAGCCAAGCCACAGAAAATATTTAGGCATGAGGCTCCTGCCCACAGCGCGGCACAGCAATCCCCAGGAATGTGCTGCAATTGCTCTACAACCTACAGCTGGATCCTGGCTGCAGGCTCCATGGCTGAAGCACGGGTTTCTTCCCATTCCTGTCCAGGACAGCCCCAAGACAGCCCCAAGCAGTTGCTGGACTTGGGTGTCTCCTCTTTTCCTCTTCACCTTACAGCAGCTGTTTATCACCAACCAGCTGACTTAGGCAGGAGGATGGGCAAACTTCCTGATGTAGGAGGATCTGCAAACAGTCACTCTCCCTTCTTTGCAAAAATAACTCAGATCCACAAGTGCCGCTCCTTGCAAAGTCAAATACCTGACCAGGCAGCATGATTTTGTCTGCTGGTTTGTTTGTTATTAAGTGAAAGAGTGATGTGTGTATTTCCACATTGTAAACGCTGGGCTGGCAGAAGGGGGTTATCTGGATATGAAGTGTGTAATCATACCTCTGACTCATTTCTTTATTATATTTTTTGTTTGTCCTTGCCCTTTGTGACCTCCTTGTCTACAGGATAACTCGAATCCTAAAAGTGAATCTGAGCTTGCTAAGCAAAAATCTGGCCCCAAAAGAGTTTTGCAGCTGATTTCATGAGCACAAAGAAAGTATAAATATTTATCCCTTACAAAAAGACATATTAACTATATATATCTTAATACAACCTCTGTGTTTATTTGCAGAGAAGGGACATGAAAACCACAAATGTTGTCATAGCTGCAGAGCAGTATTCACAGTAAAATATTACTTTATCCCATTATAAGTATCCCTGGCTAAGGGCAATTGAACATTCATCATGAAAAATGTCCACGGAACTGAAAGAAAGGTTTCACCTCTCCTTTCTACACCTGTAGCATTTGAAAATATATTCTTCTTACACCTTCTCTTCAAAAAGCAGATCACATGCAGGCAAAGATGAGAAAAATAATGAAATCTTTTACCAGGAAAAGTCCACACTGAAGTACCGGGAAGAATCAATTTATTAAATAGTTGTGCTTATGGTTCCCAGTCTCAGCCACCCACTCAAGTTATGTGTATATGTATGTATACACATGCGAGTATGTCTCTATGCAAATCCACATATAATGCGTGTTGTATTCCACTTTCCCATGGAAGATTTTAACATCCCACCAAGATGCAATCCTTTTTTTGGCATTCCATTTCCATTTTGTTCTCTAATACTTTCCCCAGTCTCCTGAAAACATAGCTTGCCTGTCTTTCCAGAGCTGTTGCAAATCTGAAAGGCTCATAATATTAGCTCAGACAGCCAGACATGGCCATGACTCCTGGTCATGAGACCACTCATGGAGACACCATGAGCTGCTCAAGAGCTCTCCTGTCCTTCCTGTGTGTTTGCTCTCACATCACTCTTGGGGGGACCATTCCCATCCTCTTCCCTTTGCTTTCTCAGTGCTTCATCAACAGTTTCTGAGTCCTTTTGTCATTATTGCCCAAAAGAAAAAACATAGTATTTCTTACTGCAGTGGGCTTATTCAGATGGGCTCTGCTGGGACATGCACCAGTAAGGATAAGGCTCTCTGCTCCACAAGACAGCTAAAAGTAAAAGTGGAAAAGACTTAACCCTTCTGGAAATATTTTGTCTTGGAGAGGTGCCCCTCCTAGAAAATTTCCCTAAAGAGACCACACACTCAATGTATCCTTAAGTTTGGTGAGGCTGTTCCCCTTTCCTGAGTACATATGCCTCCTGTTCACAAACCCTTTCCCTTCTCAACTTCCCCAAATGTCCTAGCAGGGCTCTTGTGCCAAAGCCTGCTTACAAAAATGAGCTGCCAGAAACTACAATTATTTGTATTAACATTTCAGCAGATTTTCTGTCTGACATTTTCTACCTATCGAAAAGGCAGATTGCAGGGCTAGGACTGATAATATTTTTTACTCTTTTATTTTTATAATAAATTGCCAATCAGGATTATAGAACAAAAATAGCAATTGCAAAATCCTACCACTCACATATGATTTTTATCACATTTTCACTGACTTGCTCGCCTGGCATATGCACAGTTTTGTCTTGTACTAGTAGCCTTCTTTGGTCATTATCAATTTCATTTAATTTACAAAGGCAAATTTTGTTCTTTGATTCTCTTTGTAATTGAAGCAAATTGCAAATTAGTTATTCCTGAAGAGGACCACCTTTCATTTGAGAAAAGGAGAACCAAAGGATTTTGCCTTAAAATGTCAGATCCTTGCTTTGTTAAGACAGATGTGACCTATTAACTAGGAAAAAAACAATAGCAAACCCGAAGGCCAGGCAGTCTAAATATATTTTTTCATGCCTTTTTAGGAAATACCTGGTAAAATAGAGATGAAGGAAAATCAATTAAAATTTTAGGTGCATTTTAAAAATATGTGTCTCTTTCTTAACATATGAGTTTTTCTGTGTTCCAAATAGCTAGCTTATTATATCAATAATCTTCTTTAAGCTGGTTGTTCTTAATTTTTAAAGATTAGTTAAAAATAGTGTCAAGAGTATCAAGTTATACCTGAATTTACATGAAACACCATCTGTGCCCATTGCGTTCCAGGTTGGTGGTTTGTTTCTGTTTGTTTGTTTGTTTGTTTTAAGGAGGTTCTAGCAGTCATTTTTGACTGCTGTGTCATCTCTGCAAATCCTTTCTTCAGCTCTGATACACTGAGTTCATTTGTGTCATTCAAACCTTTGCTCTTTAAATATCCTCTTATAAATTTATTATGGCAATGTATTCGTATCATTAAGCTTAATTTGAAACTTCAGTAACAAGCATGAGATTGAATAAATGAGTGGAAAGGAACCCAGATAAAAATTAAAATGCTGTTCTGTCATTTCCCACATAAACTATTAGGGGTACTGACAGGACAGTATTTTAACTTTGTCCTCCTCTGAGTTGCTTTCTCCACCCAACTTCACTCTTCCATCTTCAGCTGGTTACCAAAGCTTTTGATTAAGCACAGGAACAGGGTACCACACACAACATGCTCTGGACATCTTTAAAAAGCAGGAGAAGCAGTGACACCAGTTAAGAATCACTGTGCCTCAACCCAGAAGAAAGGATCTTTTCTTTCATTAATTAGGTACCAAGTGATCCCCACAGAAAAACACTCTTATATCTCTATATTATCTATATAATCTCATCTAAATAATGATGAAAATCAGTGTCATTTAACTCTGGCTCTCCAGCTGAATTATATTATGTGACTAATTGCTTTTTCCACAATTCACATTATGATGCTCATGCAAAATCTCTTTGCAGGCTCTCACCAAACCTCCCTAAAGCAAACAGTTTAGACATCCTTTCACCCCACAACTAAGAGTCTGAATTTTGTTGGACTTTTTAACATGTAGGTACGATTGTTTTCTCTTTCCCTCAGTTAAGGGAGAAGAAAACAAGTCTTTTTTCAGATTTCTTATTTATTGGGTATCCAGGTAACAAACTACTTAAAATCAAGCAAACAAAACTTGATAATTGGCCCCCATCCCCATCTGAGCTGCAGAAGGATGTAACCATGGCAACATGTAGTTTAAAGAAGAGCATTTTGTGTACCTTTCAGGATTTAAGCTTGTGAAAGTCTATCCATTCCTAAGTAGAATTATTCTTTATTTTAAATGATGGTTAAAGCTGGGGGCAGAAATAGTCCTGACAACATGTTCTGCAGTGGAGGGAAGAAGAAAATGTTGAAGGTGATATGGATGCACAAACAAAAAGTAAAATAAAACAAAAAAAAAAAGAAAATTCCTCTCTGGCAGGGAACAAACAGGAACAGACACTGCAAAAGGTAGTAATTAAGGGAGAGTTAAGCCCAGCAGGTTGTCAAAAAGCTTACCTGCAAATGTGTTTTCTCTTAAGAAGCCTGGAACAAAGATAGTCATATCTCTAAGATCCAGCATCAGCCCTGAGGTCCAGCGTCACTTTCCTTGCTGCAGGTAATTATTATTGTAAATTTAGGCATGTGTATCAAGAAAGAAATACATCTTTGGAAAGAAATTTAAGGCAAAAGACCCCAAAACAACAGACCCGTTGTATGTATGCCAAACGCCAGGCACCCAAAAAAGCCATTCACTCAGTCTTTCTTGCTCTCAGCTGGGCAGAGGAGAGAGAAAAAAATTAATGAAGGGTTCATGAGTTGAGATGAGGACTGGGAGAAAACACTCTAAGGGGGCAAAACAGGTTCAAATTTAAAGGTATAAAGTAAATTTATTATTAACAGAGTCAGAGGAGGATGATGAGAGATAAAATAAGACTTTAAAACATTTTTTTTTCCCCAGCCCCTCCCTCCTTCCCACCAATAGTGCAGGTAGAAAGTGTGGGGGTTTTGGGAAGTTTATCACTTGAAATCTTCTGTTTGCTCAGGGAGAAGAGTCTTTACTCTGCTGTGCAATGGGGTCCCCCCCACAGGACACAGTTCCCCATGAACTTCTCCAACGAGGCTCCAATTTCATGAGCAGCAGTCCTGCCAAAACTGCTGCAATGTGAGTCTCCCCTGGGCAAATAATCTTCCCAAAAATGCTGTGTTGTGGGTCACTCATCCATGGCGTGCAGACCTCTAAAGATAGCCTGCTCTAGTTTGGAGACAAGCACCCTTTCTCTCTCTTTCTCTTGAAGCAGAGGGGCTCTCTGTCTATTTGGTCTCATACTGGATCACAGCTTTCTCTGGCATCCACCCACCCCAGCATGAGCACTTTTCCCATGTGCTGCAAGTGGATCTCTGCATCCCCCATGGACTTCATGCATTGAAGGGGGACAGTTTGTTTTACCATAGTCCCCACCAAGGCTAGCAGGAGAATCTTGGCCCCAACACCTGGAGCACTTCTTCCCCCTCCTTCTGCACTGACCTTGGCGTCACAGTGTTGTTTCCCCTCATATGTCTGCACTTCCTCCTCTTCCCTCACTAGAAGAAAAACTGCTGCATGTAGGTACCATTGCCAACAAGTTCCACTAATTCAAAGATTCTTGCCGGATCCTGCAGTGCTGAGAAGTTAATCTCATCTATGTCCTTCATCAGGGAATCGCTTGTCATGCTTTCAGTGCCAGCCATGGGCCCCCACCAGAACTGTGTGGGTGGGGAGCCGTGGTGGCCGCGGCGGCGCTGGTGCTGTTTAACGCCTCTCTTCATGCCGGGCACCGGGAAGGGGAAGCTGCTGCTGCCCCTCCCCTTCTGCTGTGGCACGGCTGGCCAGGGGCAGCCAGGCCAGCAAGGCTCGTCACGAGCTGTGTCAAGATGGTGGGAGCCAAAGCGGCGGATCACTCCAGGCTGTGCTGGGATGGCCCCAGCAACATCATCTGTCCACCCCTGGAAAAAACTGTCTGCGCTGTTTTGATTTTCTTCTTAAATGTGTCATCACAGAAGCATTACCAGCCTCTCTAACTGGGCCAGCAGCATCTCCATCTTCAGAGCCATCAGAGACTGGCGCTGTTGGACTTGCAGGAAGCTTCTAGCAGCTTCTCACAGAAGCTACCGCTGTGGTCCTCCTCTGCTACCAAAAAACCAGGCCCTGCAAATCGACACACCCACATTTGTAACATGGTAACCTCCGTTTAATTATGGGCATGCAGGATCTAATGAAACTAAGTCAAATTAATACTTTCTCCCACAATATAAGGGTTTCTAGGTTTCTTCTATCTGTGTAATCCAGCCATCCTTGTGTATTTACAGCTAATACCTCTGTAACATTACTGTGTTCAAAGAGCCCTGCATATAATTTTGTTTTCTCCTTGCATTTCACTAATTTAATTTTATTTTTTAATGTAATTAAGAGTTGGTCTTGAAATCCATTCGACTAATGTTATTTTTTTGTTTTCCTTCTGAAACAGAAACTACAAACATAACAGACTGTAGCTGTCTCTTTACATAAGACAAGTCACATTGTTTAACCAGAGCCTGATTAGTCAAATTAACTGACATGAGAATAAGTGGTTGTTCTGAAGAGGTAATGGGCTGCACAAGACAATGCTCAGAAATATCTTGACATGGAAATCAGAGGGAGGAATAGGTATTCAGATTTCAAGAGAATTAGATTTGAATCAGAATAAAAATAGTCTGAGTCAGAAGGAAATATACTCCTTCATTCTCATATCCTATTAGCCTCTGCGGCACATAAACAGGGAAACATTAATGGAGCCAGCTTTGTTATTGACTAGAGTATGTGACATGGATAACTACATTCCAGACTATATAACGCCACGAAATGTAAAATACACAGGAATACTTTCTTCCACATGTGCAGTAATCAGAGCTAGTGCTGTTCACTTATAGCACACATTGCTTTCCCCTAGTTAGCATATTCCATGTCTCTTTTTCTTCCTTTATTTTTTCTTTTTCTTTTTTTTAATTTTTTTTGCAACAGATATTAGTCTAGGTGTCCTACAAATCTTTCTTTAAAACAGCAGTTTAAAATCAAAAAGAAATTGATGGAAAGACAATTACAATATTTAAAGATGACCTACAGTTAAGTCTCAGTTTTACATGGCTAAGATCAGATTTTAGACCTGCAGGAGTAGGTATGCTTGTTATCAGTTCTCTGACTTCAAGGTGCAACCTAAAATAGACCATCCGTTTAGATTATAATTGCTGTGCTCCTACCAATCTCACTGCCTTTGCTGTTTCTGCTACTACTGTTACTGAATTTTTTTGAAAAAATAAGCAGGATTTTATTAATCAGCAAATAAATATTTCTTGCTATTTAATTTTATCCGCAGAGAATTTTGCATCTTGCACACTTTGATAGAAATATAAGCTCATTAACAGAATATTTTTTAACCAGACCATTATGACTTCATTTTGAATCAAAGCTCATTAAAACAATTATAATCAAATGTTTCATTTTCTTTTTCCCTTGTGAGGAACAGCTGAAAAGGTTATGTTTGTTTTTCTTTATCTGAATCTCTAGGGCTATATAAACAGAATATAAGGACTTGGTTTTGCTTCTTTTTTTTTTTTCGTTTAAGGGTTTGCTCAGCAGAGCATGCAGGGATGGTGTTACTGGGTACCAGGAAGAGTTGTAGCGTCAGTTGCAACCCAGGCCACACTCAGTGATTTTCAGTTTTGTGCCCAACTATGCTGCTTCATTACCAAAGGTCTAAACGGGGGTCATATCTTGATGCCACATCATTCAAGAGTAGACACATCAGGGGTGGGTTTGCTTCTCCTTGCCTTGCTCCACTCGCAGGAACCTACACACCGTGAGCAGGAGGAAAGGGTAAGATGGTGGAATAGGTGAGAAGAAGTGCCTCACTCCTATCTTAGATTTAGCAGTTCATCATTCAAGGCAAGAATGACCAGTTAAGAGAAGAAGTATGCTCAAAACCCAGCAAATCATCATAACAATAAATTTAGAAGAAATGAACCTTACTCTCACAAAGCATTGCCTTCATATGGAAAATGGTAATTTTTTTCTTTTGAAATAGCTAACAGGTATGTATCATCTGCAAACCAGAAGATCAGCAGTTAGCTATAGTCCAGAACCACTTACTTCACATTAAATATTAATTTTTTTCAGTAATGAGATTAAAACCAGAAAGCTGAAGAGGGGATGCTAGCTGAAAGCTCCAAGTTTGTTCAGACTTGCCTGCTTCTTTTGAAAATAACAATTTTTACTGTCCTAATATAGCAGAATTCCTGCACCAGCTCAGTGTAACTACAGTTTCCATGTAACAAAAACCAGATAATACAAGGCAGATGATGTGCAAAGCTCTATAATGACAAGAAATCAGTAGCACAAATGTAAAATGAATTTTTTTTTAGCCAGATTTAATGCACAGGTTTTCTACTGTTGATTGACGTAGAAGTCTATGTCTAATTTTAAGTGAAGAGGTAATACAATATGTATGGCCATATCTTAAAGTAAATATTTGAGCACTTTCTACAAGCAGACTTCTTTATGAAGATGTATTTCTGGCAACCATATTAGCCAGTGGTTAGGGTGATCTCTTGGACTTACAGGTTAAAGCCAACAGCTTCTGGAGTGTAAGGAGACAGTCTGTTACCCATCTTTTCTACCTCAGCACAAGACAAAGAGCCAACCATCTCAAGGGTTTTTCAATACCATGAAGGCCTGAGTTGTTCAGCCCACTCTCCTGGACCTATTAATAGTCCTTTTATTTTTTCCAATTTATGGAACATTTCCTAGGTTGTGAGGTTTTTCATTACATCACAGCAATAAATAGGAATACCTTTCACAATATCTTCTGGACTAGTATATTAGAGAATCATTTAATCTAAGTATGGATATGCATATCCACAATTCCCCATTTTAACTTAACTTTCAAATGCTCTGTAAAAACATTGCTAGCTCAAGCAGGAAGATCATTGTAATTTTTTTTCCTTATGTATTTTTCTTCTTTTTCCTTATTCTTTTTTCTTTTTTCTCTCTTTTCTTTATTTTTCTTTTTTTTCTTCTTCCTCCTTTTTCCTCCAGGATCTAACAAGATCAAAAAATTTCCCAACCACATATAAAGAACTGATTTGCACATGAATGTGCAGGGAAGTTTCCTTGCACAGTAATGGACATGAGAGTTCTGCTCTTTCTGGGGTGCAACAAACTTGTCTGTTTTTCTATAGAGAGATCTATTGATGACAGGTGTGAGTCAAGTGAGCAAGCAATAGTATTTTAAAGGATGGCACATAAGAATTAGATAATGTGTCATGTCTAAGAGTCCAGCTAATTCTTTACAACAGAACTAGGATAATAGTAAAATTAATAGAGGGGATAGTTGCAGTTATAGTTCATTTCTAAGAGTGTTTCCAAATGCAGACATCTAAACCAATGGACATTAAATTTATTTCAGTTTTATATCAGTTTAACTTTCAGGGTAGAACTGTCAACTGTGTCCTCAAACATTCCTAGTCAGTTGCAAGGGGTGAGGTACAGAAGAACAGGAGGACAAGGTACAGAAGGAAGCAAAGAAAGAAACATCTTGCAGTTTCCAGACATTACTTTGGCCCTTCCCAATTAAAGAGATTTTCCAAGAGACAACAAGATACAGACATTACACTTTGTGATGGAGTATATGGGTTTTTTCAACTCTGTTATTTCGGAAGGCCAAGCATGACCCTTGTGTCAAATCTGTTCTGCATCTGGGGTATTGTCTTAGGTTGCAATGCAAGATGTAACCAAAAGTATGTATTCTATTGCTGTTTGTTAAAACCAGGTGGGGCAGTGTTCTTTATCTCTTCCATGACCCACCCCCCATAACTCTGGGGGGGATCTTCTGTTAATGGGACAGTTGTTAAAACCAGTGGGGAGATGTTTTGTATCTCTTCCACCACCCATCC
>WAAE01029652.1:0-12726 GCA_013400495.1 Nicator chloris | reverse complement strand
GGAAAAAGGGAGGGCCCTTCTCCACTGCCTGGCCAGGCCTCGCCACCCCCTCCACCACGGAGAGGGTGGCCGGGGGCCGATTCACCTGGGGCTAACGCCCCCCGGGCTCCCGTGGGCCGTGGGATTGGGCCAGGCCCCCTCGCAGCCTTCCCTCCCCCGCCCCCCTCAGGAGAGAGAAAGGCCGCGAGGCCTAGCCCCTCCCCAGGCCTCCCATGGCCATGGCACGGCCCTCACGTTACCTTGCTGACAGCCAGAAGGCGAAAAGAGGGCACTTCCTGAAAAGCTCCAACATTTAACCCCTTTGCCTGTGTGTTCATGCAGACGTAACTTCCTGGTTCACAATTTCCTGGTCCAACCCATGACACTGCCCCTTCTTCCAAGGATGACAGACGCTTTTTTCCACCCAAGTTCCAGCCAAAGGTCTTTGTTCAACCAGGCTGGTCTTCTCCATCAGCTCGTCTCCTGGCACATGAAGACTGCCTGCACCATTAGAATTTCCTTCTTGAAGAATGTCCAACCTTCCTGGACTCCTTATCCTTCAGGACTGCCTGCCAAGGGACTCCATCAACCAGTCTCCTAAACAGGCCAAAGTCTGCCCTCTGGAAGTCCAACGTAGCAGTTCTGCTGACCCTTATCCTCACTTCTCCAAGGACCCAAAATGCTATAATTTTGTGATCGCTGTGGCAAAGTCAGCCTCTGACCACCACATCACCCACCAGTCCTTCTCTGTTCACAAACAGCAGGTCCAGCAGAGTACCTCCCCTGGTTGGCTCAGCAGCTGTGTCAGGAAGTTCTCTACCACACACTCCAGTAACCTCCTAGACTGTTTCCTCTCTGCTGTGTTATATTTCCAGTACACATCTGGTAAGTTGATGTCCTGGACAAGAACAAGGACTAGTGATCGTGAGACTTCTCACAGATGCTTATAGAATATGTCATCTGCCTCTTCATTATGGTTGGGTGGTCTATAAAAGACTCACACACGGATATCTGCCCTGTTGGCCTTCCCTTGGATTCCTCCCCATAAACCCCCAACTGTATCATCACCATCATTAAGCTCCAGGCAATCAAGACACTCCCTAACATACAGGGCTACCCCACCGCCTCTCCTTCCTTGCCTGTTGCTTCTGAAGAGTTTATAGCCATCCATTGCAGCTTTCCAGTTGTGTGAATGATCCCATCATGTTTCCATGATGGCAGCTATGTCATAATTTTCCTGCTGTACCATGGCTTCCAGCTCCTCTTGTTGTCCATGCTGTGAGTGTTGGTGTAGATGCACTTTACTTGGGCTATTGATCCTGCTGACTTTTTGGGGGGCGAGAAGCTCCAGTTCCTGTGTGACCATTCTCAGGCACTTCTGGGATTTCTAACAAATCACTAACCCTTGTATCTTTGCTGCCTCATGGATCTCCATCTGATACCATTTAGATTTTTCCTTTCTTTTATGTGTTCTCTGTATTCTTCACACATATTTGTAGCTCTGTAGTCTATTGCATTAGTGACTAGTTTTCCCAGTACTTTTCCATGGCCTTTCCTTAAGCAGAAACATAAAAAAATTCCAGAGCTTCAAGCCCCAGGACGTACAGGGCTCCATGCTATCTTGGTTCTTCCTGGGAACCAAGGCCAAGAACAACTCTTCGAGATACATTCTCATGGACAAAGTACAGCTAGTGCTGAAGGGGAGGCTCCAGAGAAGGGGCTTGACCTGGGGGGGAATTGCATCACCACTTGTCCTCCTAATTGGTGCTTTTTATCAATTACGCTAATTTCCTAAAACCTATTAAAATGTACTCACGCCTGGGGGAGGTGGGCTTTTGTGGAAATCTTTCCATAACTGCCTCTGAAGGCCTTCAAATAAAGATCCTCTTTTATATTACCGCCTTACTAAAATTATCTTGAGTTTCATTTCCAGGTTGGGAAAAAGGCAACACATCCCCTACCTCCACTGAGACGGCAGACCTAAGGACCTCACTGGCACAATCTCTCTCAAACACTGGTGTGCTGCTCAAAGGCTTCTCTCTAGCGAGAATTGGTTTATCCCCTTCCCCCTTTAAATCTAGTTTAAAGCTCTCTCAACAAGCCCTGATAACTCCTGTGCAAAGATCCTTTTCCCTTTTTGAAACAGGTGGATCTCGTCTGTTGCCAGCAGGCCTGGTTTGCGTAAACTGACCCATGATCACAACGAAACAAAATTCTGCTGGTGACATCAGGGTCAGAGCCAGGTATTGATCTGCTGGCTCTTCCTGTTTCTTCCCTCATCATTCCCTGCAATTGGAAGGACAGAGAACACTTGTGCTCCTGATCCCTTAACCAGTCACCCCAAGACTCTGAAGTTTCTCTTGATTGCCCTCAGACTTCTTGTTGCAACTTCATCTCTGCCTACCTGAAAAATCAATAATCTGAGTGTCGTACCAGCATAGAAAGCTTTCTCTTCACATCTTTTACCTGGGCCCCAGGGAGGCAGCAGACTTTTTAAAGAAGTGGGTCTGGTCTGCATGTGAAGCCTTGTGAAGCCTTCAGAAGGGAGTCTCCTATGAAAATGGCCTTTTTTTCTTTATAGAAGCAGTTTTGACACAGGGCATAGGCTGACAACCTTGGCAACACCTCCATGCCAGATGAACCACTGTCCTCATTATTGTTCAGTTCCACTTGCAGAGCCTCATACCTATTATGCCAGGGCACCTGGGGAGGTGGGGGTAGTCACAGATGAGATGTGCCTGCTGCATTGGGTAGGAACTTGTCACCATTACCCTCTATCCTTTAGGTTACCATCTACCACCAAGCAGAAAGAAGATAGGGGATCTTCCCTGTCATGTGCCTTGTCTGACTGGTGGGCCTGTCCCAGGAAAGGTAGGGTTTGGTTCCAGTAGTCTCTCTCTTGCACTCTCTGATACTCCTCAACCTACTCACCTTCTCCCAGAGTTCTGTCACTAAACAGAGGACTTCCTCTACTTGGGCACACCTCCTACAGGTGTGCTCACTACTGCTGTCCAATACTGGTATAAGAGCAGGGTATACCCTGCAGCCTGACACCTGGGTGGCAGCATGTTCCCACCAGAGCTCTGTCTAGGCAGCTGTTTCAGTCATGGTGTGTGCAGAGCTTAGAGAGGTCGGCTGTGGCTGTCTGCTAGGTGGATACCATTGCTCCCTGATTGAGCTGGCGGGGCCTCCTACACAACCTGCCACACCACTACCTGGCTTAAGTGCCACAGGGGGTGGCCACCATTACTCCTGGCCCTGCCTATGCCTCGTCAGTCACTCTCATGCAAGCTGCTAGCTCCTGATAGGTCTCAGTGCTCTCCTGGGGTTTCCCCAGCTCAGGACACCATCACCAACCACTTCCCATAGATCCCCTGTTCTGCTGCAAAACGCACCTGCAGCAGAGCTGCTTGCCATGGCTTTCTTAAAAAATATAAAAGCAAACCTATTCATACAGTGACGTAACATTATCACACATTAGGCCTCAAAAACTGTTATGGATTATTTTAGTCAAACACTGTAAGTTTTATGGCAATTAACTGTGCCGATAAAACGTGATTACTTCCGAGGGGTCTAGAGTTGCAACTTAGTGGTATTATGAGTTAGGATTCCCCTGCCTCTACAAAAGAAAAGATTTAACAGAAATAGGAAGTCATCTACCATCTAAATATAGCTGAAAGTCAAGAGACACTGGATGCTGACAGGTTTTTTCCCAAGACATCCCCTTTCATATTTTCAGACACTAAAAGTATCTCAGAGCACTGGTCAACAACCGTAAGAGATCCACAGCATTTGCAGTGTGAAGGTTTTTTTATCCAGTTGAAGTGTATTAGAAAGCAACTTAAAATGTACATAAACATTTTTTCAGAATTTCTGCATGTCAAAGATTATAACTGCCACCAAATTCGCTGCTTATCTATCTGGAAACACACTCACACAGCAGAGATACAAGAGCTATCACTCTTCACAGTGAGAATACTGCTAGGAACTACACTGTAAAACCAAGTTTGTGTCATTTTCACTGTTTCTACTAATTTTACTCAATTAAATGAAAAATTCATACAATTATGAATAGAAAAAATGGGTAACCTGCATCATTTTCAGCACACAGACTTCACACTAGGGAAAGAATGCTGAGTTGTGATGCACATTTTGAAGAAATTATATAGTACTCATTCAAAATTCATGCAATGAATAGAAGAGGAAAAAATTGGGGAAAAAGACAAAATATGGTACAACCTAGAAGCAGCATAGGCACACTGAAAATAGGTATTTTCTAGGATTTGTTGAGCAACAAAGTGTACTGGTTTTGGCTGGGGTAGAGTTAATTTTCTTCCCAGTGGTTGGTATGGGGCTGTGCTTTGGATTTGTGCTTAACACAGGGTTGATAATATAGAGATGTTTTTGTTATTGCTGAGCTTACAGAGTCAACGCCTTTTCTGCTCCTTGTACGGCCATGCTGGGGAGGGGCCTGGGGGTGTGTGGGAGGTTGGGAGGAGACACAGCTGGGACAGGTGACCCAAACTGACCCAAGGGATATTCCAGACCATGAGACATCATGTTCAGTATATAAGATGGGGTAAGAAGGAGAAAGAGGAAGATGTTTGGAGTATGGCATTTGTCTTCACAAGTCACCATTACACGTGATGGAGACCTGATTTCTTGGAGATGGCTGAACACCTGCCTGCCAATGGGAAGGGGTGAATGAATTCCTTAGTTTGCTTTGCTTGCATGTGTGGCTTTTGCTTTCCCTATTAAACTGTCTTTATCTCAACCCATGAGTTTTCTCACTTTTACCCTTCTGATTGTCTCCCCAGTCCCACTGGTGGGAGAGGGAGTGAGCAGTTGCACAGGGCTTGGTTGCTGGCTGGGGTTAAACCACGACAAAAAGTCACATCAAAATTCCACTGAAATATTCAAGAACATTAAATCAGATGTCATTACATGAAGGCTCAACAACCTCTAAAGATTCAATGACATTTATAGACAGACATAAGCCTCTCAAAACTTAGTTTGTGATATACTTATAATGTCTATTACCAGCAACTAAGTGTAACGCAATGCTGTAAGCAATTATATTATTAGGATTATGTTTTTTTAAAAAAGCTTTTAATTTAAGGCCATTTTAAATTGCTATTGGTATTAAGACATCTTATAGGCTAACAGAGAGAGAAAGCTATGTCAAAGCACTTACCAAACTGACTAAGGACTGAAGCCTGGGTAATGGGTGGTTTTCGATCCCAGGATGATGTGGTAGTGGTAGTAGAACTATTATTGTTTTGTTGAGAGGTAAACTGACCCAAACCTGGAGATTTCAATTGGTCCAAGATTTGGGATCCAGTAGAGTTTGTCAGTTTAGGAGACCCACGTTCTCCAAAGCCAGAACAAAGAACTGCAGACTACCAAGAGACAAAAAAAAGGGGGGGGGAAAGAGTGGAATCGAGGATTTAATAAATAATTTTAACATAACCATAACCATAGGGTCAATGCCTACAGCTGCTATTTGGCAGCAACCAAAATCTCTTCAGTCTTAGATTACTAATAAATCACAGAACTGTTAGGGTTGGAAGGGACCTCTGGAGATCATCCAGTCCGACTCCCTGCCAAGGCATAGTCACCCAGAGGAGGTGACACAGAAGCATGTCCAGGTAGGTTTTGAACATCTCCAGAGAGGGAGAGTCTACACTCTCCCTGGGAAACTGTTGTAGTGCTTTGCCACCCTCAATGTAAAGAAGTTCTTCCTCGTGTTGAGGCGTCACTTCTTGTGTTTTAGTTTATGACCAATAAAAAATCAGCAGTTGGAGCATATGACCAGACCCTCCCCGGTTATCACTCATATAATAACTTCATCACTGACTACAACAATACTGATTTACTTTAATCCATGCATCTTAAAATAGCATGCATTTACTAATAGTTGCATTTATTCTGTGAAAATCAGTTTAAGTGCCCTATTTCAAGCCCTCACAATTGACTCAGAAATAATCAGGTTTGCACAAAAAGCAGTTGGATATGTGTTTGCAAATAACACATCAAAGTTTTCTGGCATAGAACTCTTCACTATAAACAAGTGATTTCATCCTAAATCAGCATGCAGTAAATGCATCTGCTCTCTACTCAAAAATTAATACAAGTACTTCATGTGAACTGAGAAACAACTACTTAGTAAAACCAGGGAAAAAAGTAAACTTTATTTTGTATGTGGGAATGGAAGGAATGAAATTAAGAATTCCTTCAACATTTGCAACCTGAATTTTATAAATACTGAACCATTTCATTAAATGGCCAGTACTGGAAAAGTTACTTAACCTGAAATATTTACTCACTAGGAATATTTAGAAAGCATAAGATATTTTTACCAGACTTTGAGGAGAATAAGAGTTTACAGCACTGGAGCTGCCAGTTCCTGATGCCATCTGGGTGCTGTGCTGAGAATTTGTGAATACTAGGGCTTGGCCAAAGGTCTGTTGCTGGGGAGCCTCAAATGAGTTGCCTTCTGTCTCTTGGGTAAGGGTCACAGGCTTTTCAAGCTTTTGAAGCAGTGTTACCAAATCAGTGCTGTAAGACAAAGCAAAGTTTGGCTGGAAAAAACATGGTGATTAGACTGTGCTGAAACTGAAGAAAGCACTAATATTAAAGCTGCCATATCAGCAACAGAATTATTAATGATTACCAGTCTTTTCAAATATTGCTTGCCTGCTATACAAAAGAGGTAGAACAGACGTTTTTGCCAGAAAATAAAATTCTGCTAGCTGAAACTTACCGCTACAGCTAGAATATAAATTGTCTTTGTTCTTATTTAAAACATTATCAAATATATATCATCATGTATCACATAGATAACCTATGATTAATATAACCAAGTAACTGGAGACAAGTCATAAAAGATACATTGTGTTTAAGCTGATCCCACCTGCCAACTCTTTATATATCTTGATAATCCACATTCTCTGTATATCGCAAAGAGCAAGGGATCAAAGTTCTACCTCTGTATAGGGTAAGTATACAGATAGTAAAGAATGAAGTCACATGTAGCAATTGAGTGTGTATGTGATGGTATGGAAGTCAAAAGAGCAGTGGAAATAAAAGCTATGTTTCTCAGATAGTAAGCACATATCCAAAATCACTTTACCATACATACCTGAGCAGGATGAGAAATGTGAATTTTCTTACATTTAACATGGACTACTAACACCTACGCATATTTAACACAGGTTTATCCAAGGAAAAGCAAAGCATTCAGACAATAAAATAAATCTACTCAAAATATTCTGACTTAAGTTTATCCTAAATATACCACAGGCTTGGGCTGAAGAGCTGCTTCTAGCACTTTGATTAGCATAGATCTTTTAATGTCCAAGCCTTTCTTATGGCAAGTAAAAACCAAAACAAAACAAAAACAAACCACAAAACAATACACCAGAATTTGAGCTGATGAACTAAAATATTTTCTAACATAAATTGAGGGACATCCACTGGAAGAATATTTGCATTAAAACAATGAACATGTGAGCATATCACAGAATAGTTAGGGTTGAAAGGGACCTGTGGAGATCATCTAGTCCAACCCTCCTGCCATATCACCTTTAAGAAGGAACAGAATAGAATATAAACTGTAAGTCAACTGACACCATGCCTCCTCCAGGTCACACCCATGCTATAATGAAAATTTTGCTGCAGTCTGAAGTATAGCAGTACAGATGTATCAGGATGTTTGGGACCATTAGGCCATCTAGTTTTCAGATCTCATGCTATCCAACTACAGAAGTCTTCATCATACAACCTTGCTCTCTGAGGCTAATGCAGGCAGCTGATTCCACATAATTGGCCAGGCATTTGGTGAACACAAAGACAAGCAAAGGCAGCAACTGCCATATTTTCTATTCTCTATCTGAACTCTATATTGTGGGTCTCATTCTAGTCTCCTAAGCTGCTGCTGGTTTTCTCAGGCAGCAGTAAGGCCTGTTGAAGAGATAATTTTTCTCAAAACAGGCCAAGGAAGGAATTCTAAACAATCTGTCCACCTGGTGTTTTTCTTAACTTGTTTAGAAGACGTTTGCAGAGAAGTGTTGTTTCTAATTAGCCAGTCATGGTGATGGGGTGTTGAACAAAGGACCAATCATGTCCACCTGTGTCAGAACTCTATAAAAAGGGTTCATTTGTTTAATAAACTAGAACTTAGCCTTTTGAGAAACATGGAGTCTGTGTCAGTTTTTTTCATGTCCAACAATGACACTATATCATCAGTTAAGGCAAGTAATTGTGATGGCAAGAAGGTGATTTTCCTGGTAAGCAACACAAGCTTTTCTGTCAACATATTTGTCAAAGCACTACATTCTGAACACTTCCTACATCTACAGGGGTAGGGTTTTCATTTTCTGGACAGCAAAGCCAGAGCTTCCTTTTCAACAACAACAGCACAGTTTTCTTACCAGCTACTTTTGTTCCTGCCAGTAAGCAGTCTTTGTGCAGAAGTCAGTATTATGTTCATGGATTTGCTACGTTTGGCTCCACTTCTGCAGTCAATAATAGGTAACACAGGAACCCACAAAAGCAAGACTTTCACAATTTTGAAAATAGCTTGACCAATCTCTGACCAAGGCTGCCCTGTGTTTTAGTCAACATTTTATATGTGCAATCTAGCATTGCTTCAACAAGCAGAAAGTTTTTAAGGTATAGGGAAACTATGGAAGAAGATCTTACCTTTGCCTAGGAGTCACATGATTCTCAGCTGGAACAGAGGAAGCAGTGAAGACTTTTGTTTCAGAAAGCTGAAAAAAGTGTGTAGGAGGGAGAGTTATTTTAATCATACACATGCTCACACTTCAGTACTGTGACATATTCAGAAATTTCACCTTGGTCATGCACTTTTAAGATAAAAGTAATGCCAAACTATCATTTCAACCAGTTATGCTGCAGCTCTGCTTAAAAAGACAAAAGCATGTAGTCGAACTTCAGCAGTCTTCTCCACAGAATCAAGTACCAATTTAATTAAAGTGTTAGGAAATTTGATCTACTGAACACTGAATGGTATACTAATGTAACTACATCCATTTGGGAAATAGTTTAGCTAAAAACTATGGCAGTAGAAAGTAATTAATGTGACAGCTGGTATATCATCAGTGTGCAGACATAATTTAGGACTCCATAGAGCAGCTCTGATAAATCTCGTTGCAGAAGTCTAACACATTGCACCGTTCCCACTCATTTCATGTATCTGTTTTACATTTCAGCTCACTTTATCAGTGGAGGCAGGTTTGCACTCAGGTACATACAGTGAACTAGCATTCATGGTTCCTTCTTGGCACTTCTGCTAGGGGTGGCAAAACCGTCTTAAACAGATTGCTCTGCAAGCATGAGTTTGAAAGCAATAAAGGGAGAACTGTGTAATTGCTTATACTAGTATAACAAGTCAAACCGTCCACAGCAGAAAAACTGTACCGCTTCCACCATGCTGTTACAACAAAGATAGATATTTGCACAGGTAGGTGGGGAGGGGGAGCTGGTTGGTTGGCATTTTGGGGGGAAAGGGGGTGATTTTGGTTTGTAGGGGGGTTGATTGTTTCCTGTTTGGGATTTTTTTAAAATAGCTTTTCTTTTTAGAAAAATAGTAGTTAAACAACTACAACTTCCTACAGCTAATTCATTTCTATTGACAGGAATACATGCAAACCAGAATAAGTCTTAAGCCAGTACAGGTTTGGTTTATCAAGGCAGAGATATGACTGTATAATGGTTATATTTTAAATAAAATTTGCACAAAATCACCCTTAACTACTTTGGTGTAGCTCTGTATTTAGACTAAAGAATAACTGACCTATTCAAACATGCACAAAGAATCCCTTTAGAATGTGACATCTGAATGTAGCTCTTCCAGGAAATTATGCATTTTTAATTGCTAGCAGCCCAGTTTAAAGGATATCACAGACATGAGGCAATATCATCTGCCATCCCACAGGCAGCTCTACTGAAAGCACGTATGTGCCTGTACATGGTTATCTGGGATTCTTCTATGCCACATTTGATTTAAGCAGGATGCAGAAGGTCTGACTGGGAGCAAATCACTTACTACTCAGAGGCAAAGTTCAAATGTTTCATGTGCTCTCCGCTAGCATTACACTGAGTCATGAAAAAATTAGCACCACCATAATTCCTCCCTTTATTTCCTTCCTTTCCTGCTAATACAACATATTTTAATACCATCTTTCTGGAACACAACTCTGTCCTGAGCATAATGCTGCCAGCCCACAACTCTATGTACTGACCAAAACAAAGAAGATTCAGCTCAAGCATATTTCCACTTTAGAAGGCTGTTTCTCTATTGCTCAGCTCTTTCCCCACCATACGTGTTATTTTAGAACAACATGTACTGTACTTTCTGTGGTGTTATGAGACTCCTGCATTATATGGCACAAGGAGGCCAGCTAATGGCACAAGCAGCAGCTTATGGTTTGCAATCTCTTCGTTAAATAGCAAATTCTTTGTAATGTCAAAAGTTTCTTATGCTCACAATACCCAGGATAGGACGAACCACGGCCAAAACACTGATGAATACTGAAAACTAAGCAAATTGAGGAGCCTGAGAATGTTTGTGACAATGCAAAAGCATGCTTGATGTGAGAGAGGAAATGTTCTCTTCAAGTGAACCAGCATGCAAAATAGACATCTCCAGCTACCAGCTTGACTACATTGAAGTTTACACTACACCCTGGAGCAAACTCACTGCCACAAGCTCCAAACACCTAATTCAGAAATCTGCTGGGATTACAGCATTTGTCCAAACACATACTTTGTGCAGCAGCAGCTGAAAAGCTTTATTACACAGGTGTATTTAGTATTTCGTAGAAGTAATATCAGCTCCTAACAAAGTTATTTATGCTCACTGTACACTATACTCACAAATCTTTCACTGAGGCTCTGGCATTTTCCCAGAACTGAATGTACAGTTGTGAACCATTTGCAAGCAGCAGCCTCACAAGGGTATTTCCTCCATCTGCAGTGAAATGTCTGTTCTTTTCAGCTCCTGTTTCTATGATAAAAATCATTCTCTAATCACAAAAAATACAATATATTTAACAACTAATCTACCAGGCCCTATGGACCGTTGATAAGTGAGGACCACAAGAAAATATACTCTGGCATACTCATAAAAACTCAACAGCAACAAATCAGAAATAACAAAACCTTATTAGTGTTTTGATATGATGTACTGAAGTTAAAGAAATTAAAACAAGTTCTTGTGCTGCTTCCTGGTAAAGCAAACACTCCCACTAATTGTAAGTGTTGCCATTGTTTCAAAAAAAAATGAAAAGTACCAATATTATACAGAAAATGTTTGCCTTCATTCACTTTCCAGCAATTTGTATGTATTCTATTTCTTCCCTTCTGATAGTTTCTGTAGTTAAACTTAATTTTATTTAGCCAGAAGAATATAATCACAATTTTAAGAGGAAAACCCAGAGCCATCTACAGTACCTCAATATTTGTCTGGTCCTTCATTATCCATACAACCTCCGATTTTCACTGCAAGGAGTTTCCGCTATTTAATAGCACACTGACAACATACTATACTTGCTCAATACTCACTACTAAAGATAATAACCAGTCCAGTCTAGTAATTAAATCACAGGAATCAAATTGTTCTCAGGTCAAACAACATGAAATTTCACTCACCTGCACCTAACTTGTACTTGACTAGGGAACACCACATTTAAACAAAAATATTCTTAAAAAAAACCCTGGTCTTTACCTGCAGACAGCAAATACATCAGCTTCCTTGGTTGTTTCAATCATTAGTCATGCTGCTAGAATTGTTTATAACACATTTAAATGTATGGCTCCATTTTCCAGCCACAGGTTCACATTATGCCTTTTTCTGCTAGACTAAAACAAGAACCCATTATATGCTAATAATCTTTTGAGATTCAGTAAACTAAAAATCTCACTCTCAAACACCAATACTATCAGTAAATATTTTCTGCTATTTGCCACATTTTTTGTTTTGTAAAAGCAATGAATAATTGGATGCGGTATTTCAGAATCAAGTTCAGGAGAGTCCACATACTGAAATATAAATCAAGAAAGATTAAGAGACAGGGAAGACTGCCTAGAGGCAAAAAGACTACAATAGGGGTTTTTTGCCACAGCAAACATGATCTATTTAGGAGATCATGCTGAGCTCTTATTTTTTCATCATCCACTACAATGCTGAAAATATTTCAGTTGCTGCTTTCCAGACACCAGCCCTTTGTTCTGGAGGTGTGCCTTTATACCTATAAAACAAATGGGCACTTGGCTATATTAAAGTATTTTTCATTTGAGAACAGGTCAAGTCTAGCAGAGCTTCAGATTTCTGTATGACTGGTTTACTTTTAATGGCCATTCCAATAATTTTTTTTTCTCACATATTTTATTCATCAGTGATCTTATTACTTCCAAATCATTGATAAAGACACTAGATGGCATCTGGCCTGGGACTGGATTACTTTATACCCCTCCTAGAAATGCCCTCCTGCAAAAGATTTATTGGCTAAAATTTTCATGGCAGATTTCAATCCACTTAATATGTTTAATGATAGCATGTAATTATATTTAGAACAAAAGATGTAGACCAAATCTCTTACAAGGACATACTCTATCTTGGCAGTTAATTTGAAATTTACTTAAAGACCAATATCAGGTTTATTTGAAGTGGACCTATTTTCATACAACTACACTGAATGGCACAAGGTGCATTCTTACGCTTCC
>WAAE01029625.1:0-10019 GCA_013400495.1 Nicator chloris | reverse complement strand
CCAACCAGCCAATGGCTGCTCACATCCCCAATGGCCTAGGCCTGCTCTCCAACAGTCTACCCTGGTCAAGTTACATAATCAAGGTGCTTATATAATTAGTTACCTTTCAGATATAAAATGGGAATTAATTTTAAGTGTGAGGCTTTTAGGCCAGCTATTGGCTACCACAATACTTGGAATTGTTTCTCTGCCACTGTCAGGCCTGGGACATTGACCTGAGGCAGTGCAAGATGCTGCCACTGTTAAAACACCCCACACCTCTTTGTGTTGTGATGTTTTTTAAATGACTGTGTGGTTGTCACTACAGCTGTTTTGGGGAGCTATTTTGGTTCTAGTACTGCAAAAATGGGAGGGGAGTACTTATACACATGTGCTGTCTTGTGCTTAGTGTTCTTTACATGAAAAGCTGTTTCAGCATGATTGCTCCATTTTGAGCTAGAAATCCACATTATGTCTCATCTGGGAGGCAGTTCATTATTGTAGCTCTTGCAGTGAATTAGTAAACTCCACCTTTCTTCCTGGTAGGAAGCAACTGAAGTAAGCTTTGTTTTTCAGGAAGGGCACTGTCTGTTCTGTGAAGAGTTCATAAAGTTCACCCCGCTGAGGTACTCAAGTGAGGTTCATGCGTTTAAGCCAAATAGCCATCTGTAATTTCCTGCATTGAGTTTTGTATTCATTTACTTGCTTGAAACTCTAATTTTAGGAATGTGACTGGAGAAAAAGACATTGAATCTTTCTATTCTCTGAATTTTTAAGAGATTATAAGTGCATATTGTTGTTTGAATCTAATTTTTTACATAAATACTGATTTTCTGATATGCATTATAGAAAAGGAGGGGAAAGTGTGTCTGTAGCATGTATGTGGGTGGCAGGTGTTTTTTCATAATGATGAATTATCTTGTGCCAGAATTCTGAATTGTGAAGGCAGAACAAACAAGGGGTTTTTTATATGAGACATGTGTTTATTTATTTTATTTGGTTCAGTTGGCTGATAGAGCCTTACCTGAAAGTAAACACTAGAAACACTAAGCAAATAATTTATTAACAAAATAAGGAACTATCCAGATGAAGCCTGAAAATCAAGATTTTAGTTCTGTAATCATCTGAAGTAAGTGTAAGTGGCTTGAGAAAAATGTCTTGGGATGTAGAATCAAATAAAAACATACAAGAAAGATGATAAATGCTGAAGCACTGTTGTCCACTGTCCCTCAAAATATAAAATGGAACTGACAAGTATGCAGGCTAAAGTAAATGTGAGAGAGACAGAGGTAAGGTAGCCTTGAAGATTATGATGAGAGACATAAATATAGGAAGATGTAAAGGAGAAATGTCACTGGGGAGATTTAAATTGTATATGGCAAAGCAGTTAGAAGAGAAAAAATTAATTTTATAGACCAGATCGATATGCCAGGTTAGAATAGAGAGTTTGGATTTTAAGTTTAGCTGTCTGCAGAGAGAAAAACCCCACAATACCAGATCTTTAGAAAAATAAAAAATACTAGTATTTACTGGCTAGTAGGGAGTTGAGAAGTGATCTGTAGACCAACTTACTGACCTTCATAAGCAGCTACTAAACTATGCAGACACAAAATGTATCAAATTAATGAATGTAGATGAGGGCTGTAGGAATTCAGTTACAACAATCATAAAATAGATCTGATTGAAAACTAGGGGGTTTGATTCACTAATTTTTTTCAATACATTATTTCAGCTCATGTCATTGTTAAAGTAATTGCAGTTATAATTTCTACTAAAATAAAGCACCCAAAACCTTCAAGTGGTCAGAGAGGTTGACATTCTTGTAATTTAAGTGCTCATGCCAACTAAAGTCTTGTAGAGCTTCAAGTGGGGATCTGTCAGATGCTTGCTTTGCATTTGCCAGGATTTGTTTGACTGAAGATGTTTTAAGTAGAACATTTCAGTGGATCCAAATATATATAGGTAGGTAGGCAGATAGATAGATAGACGGATAGGTATAGCTAAGTGTGTGTACATGCATGTATGAGAGTAGATATGTGTGCACGCTTGTTTTTGTAAGTATGTACAGGATATATATAAATGTCACACACTGTACATACACAAATGTGTGAAATAAGGGTATGTATGTATGTGTGTATATACAGGTATAGTCAGAAACTATCCAACCGTTCATCTGTTAAACATTCAGAGCTCTTGTCCACAGATCGTGAAATGGGATGCTTGGCTAGGTGGGGGATGAAGTGTCAAAGCACAGTTCTGATGTAATCCAGGGGCCAGGATCCATTCCCTTTCTTCGTGGGAACTCACATCATCATTGATCTGTGGTTCAGGACACTCCAGATTAGGGAGTTTAGTGTTCAGTGTGCCAGTGGTAATGAAAGTCAGAGTGGAGAGAAATCTTGAAGTTATGAAAAATAATTACATGCAGATGTCTTGGTATAGTTCAAGGGCTGCTGAATATTTGCAGAGGCACAATCATAACTGTGGAATTGGAACTGGAACAGGAAATGAGAGACCGTGAAAGGATACAAACCAAAAGAGAGCTTAGGAGTAAGGAGGGAATGGAGCAAACCACACTATTAGAAATTGGGGAAAACAGGAGAGACTTGGTAGGGGAGTCCTGGCATATCTTTCTATAAAAGTGAGAACTTTTGGAAGAGATTGAGTTCACAACTGATAAACAGGAGGAAATACAAGTTGGCTACCAAGATAGTAGGGACTTGAAGTGAAATTAATTAATTTCCTTGTGGTTAGTAACTGGAGGATTGATGGACTATGAAGGGAAGCTAAGCAGAAGTATGATGGCATGAATTGTAGCTTATAGAATGGCTTGTTGGTGTTTTTAAGCAAGGAGCAAATAAAGTGATGATAATTAGATGGCTGTGACAGAAATGGCTATTGTCTTTCCTTGTCCTCACAAACAAGTCACCAACATAAATAACAGGCATGCATTGACTCCTAGTCCTTTTCCTGTCCTGACCTGATGTTGAGGCTCTGTGGGGTCAGCGGGAATACAAATGAATGTGATAGGTTTGGATGAAATTACAGGAAATTAGAATGTTTGTTTGACAGGTTAGTGAGTGGCTTCATGGTGTGAAAAACTGGAGGATGGAAAGAGGGCTCAAATGTGAACTCCCAAGGAGACTGGTCAGGTCAAGGATATGACTTTTTAAGTGGATTGAGTAGCTGAGGAAAGGTGAACAGGTGAGAGTAGCTGATTGAAGTGCTGTTTTGAAATTATATTATTCTAGATATATGATCTTTTTCAGACTAATCGAGATGGTTTGATTGAAGGAAAGAAAAAAATTTGCTCATGTTTTCTTCAGAGACAGAGCTTCATTTTTCAGTATAAGGTTACTTCCAATTGTTTCAAGCGGGTTGGATTTTTTTTTTCTCTCAACTTAGGTGGATAATCTTACTGTCAGTAATGAGAACAGTTTGCATCATGAACCTACCATCCGTTTCAGCCTCTCCCTCTTAAATGACAGTGCATTAGTGCTATTGAATAAAGAATTTCCTGGAAACATTTTCCAACTATTGCAGTGAATTTCTGCTTCCAAGTTTAGCTTTCATGCTAATCTGAGTGCTATTTTCTCCATGGAAATGTGGACTTTGGCACTATGTCCATCTGTTTTGTGCAAGAATGAGAAGAAAAAAAATCGTACTCAAATTGTTTGTAGTAAATTTGCAATACTTGCAGGTGTGATTTATTTGTGTGTTGGATTGTGCAGAGTGCTGCTCTTAACTGTAGGGGTGATATTGAAACAAACAAACAGGAATTAAATGCTCAGTGGACTTCAATTAGTTACATTGTAATTGCAGAGCTAATTAAGCAGAACCAACCAAGAAAGCCTTATTTCATACATTCTGGAATTGTGATCAGCTAAAGGTGCATGTTGCATGCAGAGTGAAACTGCTTCTCAGAAAATGGCACACACTATGCTGAGGAATATGTGACATGCACACACTTAGTAGATAATTACTTTTATACTGTAGTTTTAACTGTACAGCTGTTGAAACAAGGAATATTCATGTGTGCCAAGTGTGACATGTGCTCCAGTAACTGTAAGTAAATGGACTGTTGTAATTACTGAGACATATTATGAGGGAGAGGTCTTATAAAATAATGACAGTGTTTTGCATATTTTGTGGCACTTTTAGAAGTACAAGTGAGAAGGATGACAGAGTTGTCACTTGTCCCAAAAGAATCTTTCCACACCAGGTGGTAGAGCAAATCTTATTAAATGCTTATTCAGATACAATCAATAAACTAGAAATCCTCAGTGAATCTCAGACATATGTCAATGGTTCTTTTTCTACAGCTGAATGAGAGTAAACAAATGGAATAGAGTGGCCATAGGATTATTAGTTCAGCAATCTGCAAACTGGCCACACTAATGGTTGTTGCTGCATAATTCTGAAACCATCTTGGGAAGAATCTGTCAGTGCAAATGCACTTTCCACAAGCAGTATGTGCATCATGAGTCCTTTAGAGGTACACAGAGGTACATAAGGCAGTAATGGGTCAGAAATCCCAGCAATAGAGTGCAACCCCAGGCCAGTCTCTGTCTCAGAGAGCATGTGGTGGAAGTTGTTTCTGAAAGCCTCTGTGACAGTCGGGTTTGTCCGTTTTCTTGTTACCTGCTTCTTGTTGCCTTCTCCACACCGAGGCATCCACTGGCACTTTGTCATCTTGGGCTAAGGAACACCTCCAGGTTAGGAGATTCTTTTTCTCACTCTCAGTCCAACCCTCTCCCTGCTTTTATGGAGGCTGAAAAAAGAGGCAGGGACAAGGCTGAGGGCGAGGAAGCATTGCTGTCCTAGGCAGGGAACTGGGTCACTGAGAGAGAGAATGAACAGTCAGATGCCAGAGAGGGACTGAGTCCAACAGGCCGCTCTCTCACTGGGTCACAGGGTGCTCTGTTCATTTCCTGCCAATGCAAAGTTGGCATACTTGAGGTTTTGTTTGCTCTGAAGCCTGCCTTTGGCACAAGCCAGTAGGAAAGTATACTTTGGCTGAAACAAAGTTCTTAGTACCCTGCTATTATGTTAGGTCACTCACATGTGTTTGGAAGTGGTGAAACAGCCTGTAGACAGCTGGGCAGGTCTATCTGGGAATATGATTTAGTGAGCTAACATTCTCATTTGGTTAGTTAATAGACTTGGAGAAATGCTAGAAAATAATGACATTTCACACAGGAACAGGTTCTGTATCTTCACATGTTCAGGATATGTTCTTGTTGCTCCAGTTTTAAAAATGCGATATAATAGTAACTATTGTAGAAGAATTACTACATTTATTCTTAGCTAGCCCTCCACAGTAAAGAAATGCCTGCAAAATTTATAGAGATGTTGAAACAAGTGTTGCCAGGTTTTGCTTTCCAGCTGAAAAATGTCTCATCCCTTACCACTCAGTGCAAGTGTGCAGAGGTTGCAATGGGAGTCAGCTGGTGTTAAAGTAAAATCATGTTTCATCAGAGTTTGGTTTAACCATTTCATTCATCTGCATAAATTACAATTAATTTTTAGATTTTAAACAAACTTTGTTGTGAAAGTACCTGCATGTGTCTCCCAGGTTCTTTGGCACATTTGAAGCTGTGAATTCTGACGTTGTTTTTCAGTCAGACTCTGTCTCTTTCTACCATGTTACTACATAGAGCAGGAAAAAGGCAGAAAAAAATCCTGTGTAGCATAAGTGTAGAATGCATAGTGAATCTAGTTCAAATCTTGAAGTGTCCTGCACTATGACAGCTATAGCTGGTCTATAGCTGCACCAACAGATTGCCTGACAGACACCAATTCAACCAGCCTAGCTTGTTGGAAGATAGAAGTAAACAAGTCCCCAGGCATGTTACTGATAGGTCAGATTCAAACTCAAACAGGAGACCCCAGTCAATCCCTTTGAACCATAGACGCACCTGTCACTGTGGAGTCGGAGATAGGGACGTGACATTAACACACTGAGTTCATGCAGCCACTTTTATTGTCCGGCAGCTCCTTTTATAGAGCTTTCAAATTTCGTGCACTTACAGACATGATTGGTTAAGGGTCTCAACACTGCCTAGCTCTCTGGCCAATGATATGGGTGCATCTGTGCTTCAAAGGGGTTGGCTGAGGTCCTCTGTCTGGTTTTGAATCTGACCTATTGTTGTCATGTCCAGGGACTTTTTTACTTTAAGCTAGGCTGGTTGAGCTGGTGTCTGTTAAGCCAAATTATCTGTGCAGCTATAAACCAGCTACATCTGTCACATGGACTCGTATCATTGGCCACTGAGCTGGGTGGAGCTGAGACCCTTAACAAATCATGTTTGTAAGCACAGGAAATTTGGAGCCTGTATAAAAGGGGGTGCTAACAATAAAACCTCAGCTGTTGCTGCGTGATGTCAGTGTGTTCTTGTTGCATTCCTGTCTGTTGTAAGCAACACTGCACTGTTATGCTTGGGATGTAGTACCATGTGCTCTGTCTGGTCTGTATGATGGCTGCTCTGCCAGAAATAGACAAATAATGGTGAGTTTTGAAGAAAACACATCAGAACTTTTAATTTCTGAATGCCTGTTCACAGTCAGCAGGGAAGTATTTGGCAGTATAGGAATAGAGCATGAGAAGTGCAGTGTATTGAACCCATAATTAATATGGCCGTTCCTTTAGAAAAGAAAAACCTCAGACATTTACTCTTCGTATTAATACTGAGGCTCAACCCTCTGCTGGTAAACCTGTGATAGGTGTGATAGAATTGGATGAAGATAAGATCAGAGCAGATTATAAATGGGAAAATAAAGTTAATATGGGTAGCGATACAAAATACAAAAGATGCTTTGTTTTTGAAGGCATAATTTTGGAAAGATAAAACATTTTTAAATGTACTGTGTCAATTGCAGGAAGTTTTGAATGGAAGTTGTTGGGGGTTTATCTATGAAAAATGAGCTAAGTCACTATACAGCACCTTTCTTTTCTGGGTACAATTTCCTGTTAATTACATTTTAATACACAGGAGACCAGTGTACAACAGTGCTGTGAATATGCTGTTCCCATGGTGCAGTCTGGAGGAGCCTGCAACTCCCTTGGCTCCCTACCTATTGGAGGAGACAGTGCAGTCTGCCCTGTGCCGTAAGACACCGTCCCTCTGCCAGCAGAGAGCAGTGCAGGTCTTTGCTGGGATTGCAGGGGCCATAACTAGAAACATATGTGGGAAACAAAGCAGATGAGTAAGGAGGAATATACACAGAAGCACTGAGCACAGAGGCAGACCTGAATGTGCAGGTGGGACAGGGAGAATGCACTCGATGGGAAAACAATGGAGAATGAAGGCGATGCAAGGTGGGCATGAAAAGAGGAAGGGAAACCCAAAAATACAGACTATGCTAAAGCAAACTGAAGCATCCTGAAGGATGAAAGTAAAACATCTTGGAAAGAGATTGTGGCATTCCTGTTCCTGTATGAACCATAGAAGTGTTGTAGTTCCTGGTGCTGGGCATGGAGGAAGGACGGGGACCCAGGATGTGCGACCACTGTGTAGTACCATAGAGCAATATAGGTGTGCTTTTCTTTGTTCGAGATCTTAATGCACCTCTTGTGGTGAATTGGGATGAATTATCCCTATGTCCACATGCTGATACTAATATGTGACTAAGAGAGGAGAAAGAAAAACTCACGATAATTTTCAAAATGCTGCTCTTGGAGTGCATTGTTTCCCAAGAAAATGTTTTTGCTAGAGTGCAAGATAGAGGCACAGCTTGTATAGCATTTATTCCTGGTTCTTATATTTGGGGGTTTTTTCTGAACTAATTTGGCACTTCAATAATATATTGTACTGAGATGATCAGAAAAATTTCAGCTGCAGAGGATTGTGTTTCCTACATCTGACTCAAGAAGTAAATCAGAATCCAATCAAAAAGCATGTAGGGCTGTCACTGTGTTTTAGGAAACAGAGGAAAAGGGAAGAGGAGTCATCATTTCTTGTAATGGGTACAGCATGTCTACAAATCCAGCTTATTAAGGATTTTTCTTTGATTTTTAGCAGAATGTTGAAAGGAAATGCATTTTTCTCCCTTTCTTCCAGTAGCATCTCCTGAACTCTTTGTAAAATGTCCGTCTGTTATGTAAAATCTGCAGGATTCTAATGGTGCTTTCAGGCTTACTGTGACCTTTTGAAATCATTACAAACCACCCCCCTACAGCCCCCCATTTTTCCTTACTTAATTGCACACAGGAATAGGGAAATAGGAATCCAATTTATTGTTATCCAGGTGGCATTTCCTGTTACTTAGCTTTATAGTTTTCTGTATTGTAATTAGTATGCAGAAAGCTGCAGAGATGCCTGTGGTTCCAAAATGAACTCTCTGTAGCGCTCGCTCTCTCTCTCCCCCCCTCCCTCCCTCCCTCCCACTTGCGCTCTCCTTTTGGCACCGCCCCTTCCATGCACCCTTTAGCCAGCAGCAAGACAGCTGTGTTTGATCATAAACCACTTAAACTCCAGGCTCACTGGGAGGGGAAACTTCAGCGTGAAGTGCAGTATTGGTTTCTCTCGGGGAGGGGAGCCTTCTTCTCTTTTCCTTTCTGCCTCCCCAAATACTGGGGACTGTAGCAGCATTCTCCTTTGAATTTCTCTGTGAACTTGTGTGAAGCAAGTCAAATTTTTCTGAGTGTGTTCAGCAGCATTGGGAGATGCTGTTTAACAGACTTATGGAAAAGAGCAGCATAAAGCAGTCAGCAGAGATGAGGCATGCCTTGTAGATGGACTAAGACAGCCCTGGGATCCTGGTAAGCACTTCATTCCCTGCATTCTCTGAGCACTTCATGTTATTAACAAGTCTCTCGCAGCAATGGACTGTCTGTGAAGTCAAAACAAGTTTGGCTCTTTTAGAAGATCTTCATCATTTACTTAAACTCTCAATGTGTAGTACAAATGGCTGTCTAGAGGAAAATGTATCAGAGAGAAGAGTTTTGGAGAAGAAAGTGTTGAACCAGTTGAACAAAGCTCTGAAGCATTAAAACTTGCAGAGATCGTCAAGCCCTGAGAAGTCTAATCATGAATTCTGAAGTTGGTATGAAATATGGAAATGACTCCCCTGCAGAGCTGAGTGAGGTAAGCAGTTTCAGTGCCCTTTATGCTTTAAAAAGAAACATTCCCGATTTGGGCTTTCATTCTACGAGCAATGCAATTAAAAATTAATGGAATGTATCCTGCTATAACTTGTTGTGCCAGTCAGGAAATGACCTGAACTTTCGCTGCTTTGCTCTGAATGAGTGGTGAAAGGCTAATGGTTGCAACCATGTAGAGACATTTTTCCTGTTACCCTGCACCAGTGATTGCCTTCCTTCTGAGGGCTGTGTTTGTACCCAACATTCATCTTTGCAGTAGGTGAAATATGGAGATCTCAGTTGAGATTAAACAGATGGTGATTAATTTAGGAGGGAAGTGGGGTGAGTGGAAAATGACAAATATTTATTGGTAAGACAACAACATTGGCTGAAGTTGTGTTTGCTTGTATTGCGCCAAGGTGATACTGTTTGTTTAGGTTAGATGAATTAGGTTACTTTCCTTCATTGCCTAAAAGAAAACAAGTCATGAGAAACTTTCTGCTTTTCCACTGGAAACCATAGTAAAGCTGTTACTTCTTACAGCTGTGGGTATTTTTTTGTATGACATGACTGTGTGTGTTTTTAATGAATTTGAAATTAAAGCCATATCAGATGTTATGGAAATTCTTAATAAATATTTTAGAAGTGGCATACTTTGTCAGTTACTGAAATGTCTTAGATGTGTAATCCTTATGGGCTTTACTGAGAACTGCTAATTTAGTTACACTATGAAATCCCAATCATTTGATTAAGGTCATTTTGTAGGAAATTGAATCTGCAGTCTGTGTTGTCCCAGTTTAACTGAAGTGCTTCTCTGCTCCTTTCGCCTATTTCTTTGATACATCTTTTCCTGTGACATATCCTTTATGTGCTTAGTTTTTAAGGAATATTATGTAGGATATGCTTGTCAGAATAAGAGATTAACAGTTCTTGGAGTTAATTGTATAGAGAAAGGAGA
>WAAE01029608.1:0-16496 GCA_013400495.1 Nicator chloris | reverse complement strand
ACAAAACAAAACAAAAAATCCCACCTGTCACGAATATTGCTTTGATTTAAATAAATTATTTATTTTTAATATAGTGTCAGTCTATACATGGGGCCACTACCATGATATTGCTGCTTAACAAATAAAACTTTAATATTTTTACTTCCCTCTTTCAAAGTGGAGATGAATTTTCCCTGCCGAAGGGCTTTTTCTGCCTTTTGGGAATTTATATTTGTGAAGATCTGATTTATATTAGAGAAACTTTGAAGTTGCACAGCTGAAATGATCTTTTTCTTTCAGTGTATGACTCTCAAAGTATCTCCTTCAAACAGACCTGAAGCATGGGTGTGGGTGTATTCCTCTGTGATGAGAGATTTCTTTTCCAGTTGCTATGTCTGAAAGCTTTGATGCACTTTCTATTGGGAAATCCTGAGAGTAATCGAACTGCATGCTGGGACGATGATCTTTTGGTGTGTGTTTGATTAATAGGAGTTTGAATAAATTTAATAATGACAGAAAAGTTGCATTTCCAGAAATATAATTAAGAAATTCTTACTCAGGTAATCATTAAAATTTTCAAGATTCTTTAAAAAGGTTTAATTCTTATAATGCTATGAAGAACAGGAAAACCAATAACATCAGAAAATCCATCAAAATATCTTTTTCTTAGTAAGTGTCATTCACAAAATTACAGGAACATAAAATGAGACAATTGTATGCAAATATTCATTTGTAATTCTGTTTGTAAATTGGCATGAATAGTTCGTTTCCAGCGTGAGTCAGAGACAAATGATCATGCAATCATGGAATCATAGAATGGCTTGGTTTGGAAGGGACATTAAAGATCATCTAGGCCTAACTGCTCTGCCATGGTCAGGGACATCTTTCACTAAATCAAGTTGCTCAAAGCCTCATCCAATCTGATCTTAAATCTTGCCAGGGATGAGGCACTCACACCTTCTCTGAGTGAATTCTTCCAGCGACTCACCACCGTCATAATTGGTTCCTACTTCTGTTCAGTATAAATCTCTTAATTTAAAACCATTGTCCCTTGTCCTGTCACTACAGACCCTGGTAAAAAGTAAAACCAGAATTTTATAGACAATTACCTTGTTTACTGTGCACCTTTTCTTGAGAGACCGACATGGTTGCGGTATCAATATGACAGCTCATATCTTTATCTACTCTCCTTGTGTTGTGTTCTCTAAAGGAAAGAATGAGAAGGTGAGGTGGAACGCCCCTGGCTGCCCAGGGAAACAGGATGAGCTTCTACAGCTATTTTAGCATGTTTTGGGAGAAGATGTTTCCTGGGGCAGTGAAAGGAGAAATAGTGATAGTTAGTATAGAACAAAGAGTTTGTCCCTCATGCACAAAGACTTTGGTTAGGAGGAAGAGAGCAGAGAACGGGGCTTTGGATAAGAACTCACAACAAATAGAAGATGGTTTCAAAGGAACCAAGCGGAATTGTCTAGAGTCAGTTTTCATTGAGGGAACCACTGAGAGACTAACCTTAATTCTAAACCTGGAAAGCTAATCTGAAAACAGTGATTTGCCTTTCTGTAATATAATGAAATGAGAATGAGTTTTAGGCTTTCTCCTCTGGGTTTGTTTGTTTGTTTCTCATTTGTGTTGGGGGGGTGGTTGTTTTGGGGGGAGGGATGTTGTTTGATTTTTGTTTTGTTGGGGTTTTTTGTTTGGATTTGATTTTTTATTTTGTGGGGCTTTTTCCTTGTTTGTTTTTTGTTTGTGTCCTTGTTTGTTTTTTTGTGGTTTGCTTGGGGGTTTTTTTTGTGTTTTTTTTTTGGGGGGGGGGGGGGGGTTTGTGGGTTTGGGTTTTGGGCAGGGATTGGGTTGGAGTGTTTTTTATTTTTATTTTGCTTTCTTGTTTCTTTGGGATTAGTTCATTTTGTTTTAAAGTCTTTCTGGTAATCTTGCTACTCTCGTAATCTTCTCTAAGAAAGAACCTAGACAGTTCTGTTTCAAATGTTCATGTAAATAAGGATCCCATTGAAATCACTCAAGACAGATCGCTGAAGGCAGTGTTACTATTCTGGAATATATGAGTCTGGCCATATGCAAAGGTTTGGAAGAAAGATCATGATTATGACCAGAGAAAGCTCTGCTTATATGTAGTTTGGCCAATCACCTAAATAGAGTCTATCAGGATTTCAGACTTGTACAGCAGGGGAGAAAAAACAACATAAATTTCAGTTATCTGAGATTAATAGGCAGAAGTCATTCAGGATAAAAAGCAAAGATCTCTGACCTGCTGTAATGTCAGATCAGATGACCAAATTCTGCTGGAAGTGGAAAGGTCTGGTTAACCTTTCATAAATTTACAGTGTATTTTGCTTGGAATAAAGATAAATGTTTCTTCAGAGCACTTCATGCATCATTTTACTGCAAAAGAAAAAAGGCACCCAGAATAAAAGTTCATGAGGCAGTATTGTCAGACATAGTAGTAAAATCCTCTGCAGGAGTATTAATCCATCCCAGAAGTCATATGTTCTTGTCAAAGTACAATTATAATGTTTAATCCTTCTTTTGTCTCCTCAGTGAATGTCACTCCTGTGGAAATATATGTCCAGCAATGTCAAAGTCATCACAGTAGTCTATGTAGGGAACATTTATCTTTTTGGATGTTCAGTGAACTGCAGCAGTATTAAATCCACATTTATATGTAGGGCTATGCCCAGGACGATCGGGAACTCACGGGGACTGTATTCAATTTTTACTCCTTATTAACAGAGAATATGCTCCTCTGCAGAGATAAAGGTTCTGAAGGACAAAGATAATAAAATGTAAATTTAAGATAATTTATGTGACAGCAAATGAAGGGACATGAGGACAGAGCTGCAAACAGTCCTTCGACTGAGGTTGCACTGGTTTAACTATTTTGTATTTTAAAAATATAGTCTATTTATGAGCTATTCTCTTATGGAATTCCTTCTGAGCACTTACTAAGAATAATTCATAGAGAAGTGACAGAAAAATTCCCCAAATTAACAAAATCATAACTGAAGATCAGGTATTAATGTTGAGAAGTATGTTACTCTGGCCATTGCTTTATTTCAATAAAACTTTTGAAAGACTTGTACACATAATTCAGTGTAAGTATCACAATTTACTTTTCTCTGAGTCACAGAGAATTATAGTATCCTTATCTGACATTAGCAAATTTTTCATTTTTTTTAATGTGTTATTCCTGAGTTCATTAATTATCAGATAATGCATGATACAGATAAAACCTCTTATCTCAGGATGTTAGAGAAGAAAAAACAACCCCCCAACCCCCCAGATTAGTAAAAAAATTATTTATCTTATTAATTAGGAGTTCAGAAACCCTGAAACTTGCACAGCTGTTAAGTTAATCAAACTATTGCATATTATGTGTATGTGAACACAAAAGATTGAATGTGTGTCATTATGAAAATATGGCCAGGTATTAAGTACCTGATGAACAAGGTATTATAGTTATATGATGTATTTGAGTTAAAGGAATTCCAAGATAATTCAAATTAATATAGCACTGTAAATATATAGTCTCTTTCATGGTAGATGCTAATCCATCACTTATTTTCAAAAAAGAAGACCAAGAAGGAAAAGTCCATCTTTAGATGAAGCCTTGTATCATAGAGTTAAGTTAAATGATTTTTACGGAAAAGCAAGATTTGATGTTTATGGATGGTCATGGAGTATCTTCCAGAAAATTATGTTCATTTGTTTCTGAGATTAAAGACAACAAAATTGAAGATTTTCCTTAAAAATTTCTTAGAACACAAACATTGACTGTAACTTGATGAAATTTATGAGAAATTGTTGTGAGAAATAGACATAGTCCATCCTTTTTAAAATACTTATGATGTTATGTTGCTAGATCTTGTAAGGTTGCCCATTAGGTGTCATGGCAAATTAATCAGGACAGTCTTATTTTCAGACTTATCACATGGTGTATGTTAGTGCATGGTCTCCCTCAAAAGTGAGGTAAGTAGTCATGTGAGACTACCCTGGAAATACAGATACCTCTGTTCAAATTTCAGTCAGCAACTTGGAACGAGTATCATCCGTACTTGTATTTATATGTGTGTATAAAGAGTAGGTCTATACAAAATAAACAAACAAACATCTATAAAAATTGCATTTAAATATTTTCTAAATCTATATAATGAAAGTGAGTCTCATCTCACCAAGATTTAGCCATGGAAAAACACTTATGAAATCTGAAATATTTGGTATTGATTGAAATATTTATAAAGCATATTTATATATGCTTTTTTTCTTAACAATCCCTACATTCTTCTTAGAAAATTATATTTCTATGACCTGTGTTTGAATTCTGCAAACAAATTACTTCTTCACCTATTTTATTTTAACATTTTGTTCTGACCTTTCAGGCTTTTCAGAAGGTCATCTGACCAGTATTTCAAGCTCCTACTGAAAAAATATCTGGGAGAGGATCCTGTATTATGTTGCACAAAATTTTCAGGGACCTAGCCTTATGTGTCTCCATGATATTACCAGCAATGAGGAGAATGTCTCAGACTGTTACAGTACCATTACAGAGGTTTGTCTGTGCTTTTCAGACAACTTTACATAAAAACATTCTCATCTCACTATTAAGGGTGAGTAGCCATGCTTTAAATCCTTGCCTACTGGTTGTCATCTTAATTCTCCAACTGTGGAGACCGTAGTCTAAACTAAAATTTCAAAGAGGACCAAAGCTATCAAACTAAAAACTTGCAGTTTCTAATCAGAGTTTTTGTCCTTGAGTAAAACAGAATATCATGATTTTTCAGAACCTCTGTGGTGTGGATCTCATGAATCTGCATCTTTTAGGTTTACACTTGAAAATCCTGGACATAATAATTTCCTTCCTCTTTCTTCCCAGTGGGATTCAGTTTTGTTCATTGCATGACTGCTCCTATGAATTCAGATTTTCTCTGTAGTGGAGTCTGACTTTTTATGTCTGTCTTGCAACAAGAAAAAGGAACTTTTTCCTCCTTCTGTTACAAAGAGATTCAAGAAAATATTCCTGTTTTGGAAATGTAATAATACTACATTCCAGGGGTTTTTTTAAGGTATATGTCTACTATTTTAAATACTCCATTCTCATATAATACACTTTGTTGCTATTGAGAATTTTTTATCTGGAACATTTGTTGTCCAAGTGGAGCAGATGAGCCATTCATTACTTGGAAGAGGAAGTAGTATCAAGGAATACTGGGTATAAGTCATGGAAGAATGAGTTTAAAAATCACTGCACAGAAATTTCCAGTTGTTATCTTACCGCATGAATATTTCTAGAGACTAATTTTATGACCGTCAGTTTTCATTACTGTAAACGACTGAAATCAGAAGGCGCTCTGAGTCAAGAGATCTGCTGTCAAACTTAACAAATTTAATTATTAAAGATTACCACTCTATTGTTTTTGAATCTGAACCTTAGGATAAAAGTTGACATTTATGAAGTATCCCTTTCACTGAAGTTTAGTTGTATGAATCACACTTCTGTTTCTGAGCTATTTAATTAGACTCCCCTTATGAACAGTAAAGAGAAAATCCTCATATTATTCCTCAATCCTTAATTATCTATGTTAGTTCACCTTATGAAAAAAAACCAGACATCCTTGAGACATGGCTAGATCCTATGAAACATTCTTATTACTTCTTCCTTTTCAGCCTAAGTAATTTGCTTTGAAGAATAGTTTCCCTCCATGCCTTAACATTAATGAACTAAAATACGGCTGAAGAGAGTTAAAGTGAAGCACTATAGAATGGAACAGGAAGAGAAGGGAGGGTTATTGTGAAACATGGAGTTTCAGAGGAGAATATAAGTACAAGGAATTTTAATGCAGTAAGTTTTCCTTCAGCGGTAAGGAGAGACTGAAGCAATAGACGACTGAAGAACTAGGAGAGGAAAGAACAAATCATGAAGACAAGACTGAGAAGAACTGTGACAAGGGATGATCTGCTGAGGGATGTTTAAGGAGTGGAGAGAAAAAGAGTCACTGAATAAAATAATTTTATTTAAATTTTTGGTATACTAATTTTTCTTTTTCAATAAGACTCATAATTTTTTTAAATGGTAAGCACACATTCAAATGCAAATTAAATTTATATTTAAAGTATTTATTGTTTATATTTACTCCTTAAACCTTCTTTTTGGGCTATAAAAAAACCCAGTGCCCCATGGCTGACATGTCTAAAAGGTCTTAAAAAAAAAAAAGAAATTTGTTATATATTTTAAATAACCACATTTCCTGGTAGCTCACTGTCACTTCTATACTTCTATAATGATTTCTCTACTCTCTGTACACAAAGTTGCAAGTAAGACTCAGATATATTCTTAAGGAAACACCATGCAGAAAGAATTTTGGTATTCCTAGATCTACTCTGGTTTCCACAACAATGTGTAATAACTGTTCTAATGCTAAGACTTCTCTTTTATCCACCAGACCCACTCTGACCAAAAATGTGTGACATTTGACTTTTTCTCTGTTGTACTAACAACAGATAGGTCCTTTTCTGATATCTTATTATTAATTTTAAGATACTGGTCTTGAAGTTTTAAAAATACAAGCTCATCTTTACGACCTTATGGGGTTTTATGTAAACATACTTATTGAAAAGATTATGATCAAACTTACCACATCCAGCTCATTTTCATGCAAAGTATAAGTAGTGAGCTTTTCTTACTCAATTTACATTTTTCTTTTCTTAGTTCAAGGCAACTGACTGAAATGAAATGAAAATTCCATGTATTGTGTATTTCATGCACCAGAAGCCTGTTCAATATTCATTATTAACTTTGATGGCAAAGGTTGTCATACCACAATATTTGTCTTGTATTAGGGTTTAAGAGCCTTCAGCCATTTATCGTGTATTGTTGGCATATTTTTAATAATTTCTGCTTAAATTAAACAGAATTCTTTCTGCTTTTTGATAAAATGGTTTACGAAACCATTGTGACCATTACAGTGTTCTGTCATTTGAAATCAACATATCTGCTATTGACAATTTACTTTAGCCTATGAAATGGTAACTGATATTGCAAAGATTAATGTCATTAAATTGACACATAAGTTTTACCACATTTCTGAAAGTAAAGCTTAACAGTGAAAGATGACATGCTTGAAGCTATACAATATTTTCAAATGTTTATCATACCAACTTGAAGCAAGCAGTATCTTCCTAGTGCTACTGGAGGATTTCACACAATTGGAAAGAAAAGGAAAAAGAGTAACATGGACATAAAAACTCTATTATATGACTTCACAATTTACCTCCTACAGAGTAAATCTCAGGAAAAGAATATACAAATCACCTTTTCCTCAACTTTTTGTTGACATTTTTTGGATATCTCATAGGTCATATGAAGGATCATCCATTAGTCTTGGCATTAGTCAGCCCTTTGTGGCAGAAGGAGAAAACAATATTTTCATCAAAGACTTTGCAATGGCCTGGTAATGTATTAGTGAGAAGCAGTTAGATAATACGACCATTTTTAATCAAAGTGAAGTGAAACATATTATTAAAGAAACTGCATTGGCACCTCAATGAAAATATTTGCCACCCATCAAAATCAACTCAAAAAAATTTAAACTACTGCAAAAAAAAAGGAGAAATGTGTGTAAAGTAAAAGAAATCTTCACTTGGTAAAAGACATGAGGAAACAAAGAAAACAGTAGAGACAAATATGAATCTACAATAACATCATCATAATGTGCAGCCACATGAGAGGTAAATATCTCACAACTTTCTACTAAAATAAAGGAAAAAGTAGAAAACCTACTGGTGCCACTGAACCTCCAGGACATAATTAAATTTTAAATACGGGATCCAGTTCAGGAAGCATGATACAGTAAAATATCCTTTAAAAAAGTTCTAACAGGCTGACAAAGATAACGGAAGCTACAGAGTAAGATTTGTAAAATGAAAAGAATATAAATCTCTTTAGGTAAAAAAAAGATGCCATGGATAAAAGATAGTGAATTATGTAAAATAATGAGTAAAGTAAAATGAAAAGAGATTGAAAGGACAAGGAAAGAGCAGTCATTCTTTTTTTGTTACAACACAGGAATAATTTTTTTTTGACAACACAAAAATTTGTGTGCCTTCCCAAATTTTCAGGCAGTGACAGAAGTCAGGCAGGAGTAGATGAAAATATAACCCCATAAACTTTTTTTCTGAAGCTCCCAGTGGTGGTCAATACTCAAAGAAAAAATTAGAGAGTCAATGGATCTTTCACCAGAAATAATACAGCCATTTCTATGTTCCTATAGGCAGGTTTTTTCGTTCTTTTTGGAACATTCAAAATAATGTTCATCTGTGATTATGTGTTTCCAACCAATTTCCATTCAGTAACCTACATTTTTATTTCTGATACAACAGAAAGCCCTTGCTGCTGCGGCCTCTGCCGTGGAGAATGCTGCATGGGATTGGGACTCTGTGCTGGGAAACTGTCTTGCTATCGTGGCCAGGAATCTCTCTCTGTGTTGGGAGACTTCCTTTGCTATCACGGCCAGGACACTCTGTGGGCCGGGAAACAGCCTTTGCTATCGCGGCCAGAATCTCCCTGTGTTGGGAAAACTGCCTTTTACCACGGCCAGGACACGCTCTCTCTGAGCTGGGAAACTGCCTTTGCTCTGTGGGCTGGGACTCTCAGTCAGGCTGCTGTTTGTGCCCCTCCGGGACCTCAAATCTCATAAGCTTTTAGTAGAGACTACATTTCTAGAACTCTTTGTCTTTGAGACTGATACATTTATGTAATAAACAACTCTATATTACCCAGAAAGTGCTCGTAACTCTTTAAGACCTTTTAAACCCAGATTATAACTCGACAGTGATGTTTAGCCTAAACTGTTTGTTAACACAGGCCTGAGTTACTTAATGAAGTTCTAGACACCTTTCTACTGTCATACTAGGGCAATCCTGAGATATTTTAGTGATCACTTTTATGCTTATATTATACAACCTTGGGGTTCATCAAACTATTCAAAGGCAGTTTCAGGAAGCCTCTGCTTTGTATTTGTATTTGTATTTGTAATTTATCCCCTAAGTGTATCTTGGTGTAATGGTACCAGGCATCAGATGAAGGCATCTGTCAGGCTCTGAAGAACTCTGCCTGTGGTCAGACAGCCTCTCTTTTATGTCTGCCAGTTTGATGAAGATCCTTGACTTGCAATATAATACCATCAAAAAGAAAATAGAGAGAGAGAAGAAAAAACCACCAATTTTGTGTTCTTTTATGTTCTGAATTTAACTGATTGGCTATATTTTAAAACCAACACCAATAAAGCCTGCATGAGTGAGATGGGTAGTTATAGGTAGGTAACATAGGTAGTTAGGCTATATAAAAAACAACAAAAATAAAAAATAAACCCTAGAGCTGCTTAGTTCTTGGACTAACCATGGGCCACAGGCTACCATTATAGACAAGTGCCATCATAGATTTTGATAAAAAGAAATTAATAATTTCCATTTTGATTTTTTTTTAACCTGCTAGCCATAGTTCAAAAGATCTTTCATTGCTTTACAGATTTTCCGGCTTCCTGATCCTAGTAGTGTAGTTTAGAAAATGCTAGAAAGCATACTCAGTACAATACATTCTTACCTTCTAGTTTGGATAAAGTCAAGGAAATTTATTTCTATTGCTTCAAAGATACCACCTTTGTCTTCAGAAATTTATCCACAGTTTTATTTCTTTGGACCTTTAACATTCTGGAAATTCCTTTAGATTCATAGTAGGACTTCTTGTTGTTAAGCTGCCGTTTTTTGCTATGCTTCTCCATTTAAGAAATTGTCAGGCTACCAAATACTATATGAACTTTAAACTTCATATCTACAGTGAAAATTAGTGCCTGGGGGGTGGGAGTGTTATGTCATTTTTTAAGAATAAAATTATAAAATACGTATTGGTTATAGGTGAACTTCCTCTGATGAAGTGTAAGTCTGTGGGACTTTGTTAAAATAACTGAGAACTTCTATTAATAAATCTCCTGGAAGTGAAATACCTGGGTTTATGTTCATCAATTTGCCCTAAGTAATTTAAAGAGGTAAAACAAGAATATGACTGTATGGAGAGTGTAAATAAGCTCATGTACTTACAACTGCCCAGGACCAGGAATCTAAGCTACAGTGCAGGGTACATAGCCAATCAGCATATAAGTGATTAGAACTACCTAAATTAGATGAGAAGAAATTCTGAAAATGGGAAGATCCAGGACTACATTTCATTGATAATTATTTTGCCTAATATCTTTTTAATGTTAAAGGATCATAAACTACAAAATGTAATATATGAAACATTTTATGCAGAGCTAAACCCCAGAAATTTTGTATGATGAATGGTCAGATTAATAGATTAGAAAGTCATATTCTTTCTCACACTTGTGCTCATGCTCTCTGGCTCAATGAACCTTTCATTCTTTGCAGCCTAATGACACATTTGCAGCAATGTGGAGATTGTGTTCTGTGAAATCCTCTCATCATAGTTTGTGCATCAACTGCAAGGCTGATGAGTATAGCAAATGTAAAAGTTAAACATGAGGGTACAGAGAGAGTGTAGCATCATGAATTCACAAAGTAACACTTTTTCTGTCCTTGGGCCAAAGGAAATTTTGGATCAAGATACCAACATGACTTCTTTCTGCACTTTTTTCCTGGCAGAAATAATATGTTGTTGTAAAAAGAGGACAAGAGAACTTAATGGATGTTATTGGAAAAGCTACTATAATACTGAGAACCTTCATTTATGTTTACAGTTTGCAACAAATGGCATCAGCTTTAGGTACCTCCTATTGCCAAACTTCCAAAACTTACTTTTTGAATTTGCAGAGTCCTCTCAGGACAACTGGGGACCTAGTCAAAATGTGATAAAATGATCTGATATAGGAATAATGTAGAGTTTATGTCCTTTGGAATTTATTAATCAATTTTCCAGTTAACTTCTAAGCACTTTGGTTAAAAAATAGTTCCGTAAACTTAGTCTTCTCCTACTTAAACATATTTTTTTATTTTCTGTCCATACTTTTTTTCTTGACTCCTCTAAATGTATTTTCTTTCCCAGTCTCACCCTGTAAATTATTTTCTCTTTGTTGTCTAATAATTTTTTCTGACTTCTCTTTGCAGCTAGTGGTTGTACTTCTTAATTTCACCTTGCTTAACAAGAATCCCTTGCAGAGTCTGAATCCCCCTGTCCAACCCCTCATAGTTTTATTGAACACAATTATCAGAGGAAAATTAACTGCAATAACTGTTTTTTTTTTTCATATAGGAAATCTTTCTGACAGGGAAATTATGCAATGTGTGCATAATTTCATATTATCATGTTGTGCAGCATGAGTATTTTGCCCCTCGATAGTACGAAGGAAACAAAGCATTTATGGCCATATAATTAGCAATTATTTTCTTTTTTGAAGGTCAATAATGCATCCTCATAAAAATAAATATAATTTCCCAATCCTTATAATAGGACAAAAGGAAAGAATTTTAAAGGATGGATGGCTGTAATATAACAATTTTCAATGCAATGCAAGAGGGACTTCTTGATGATGTATATGTACACACAAAAAAAAAGAGGAATTTGTAGGAAAAATACTGAGAGGGAGAACAAATCTATGAGCTCCAGCTAAAAGTAACATGAAGGACGTATTTTAACCATGATAATAAGAATCAGTAAGAAAAATTAAGTTCCCAGAGATGAGGTAGAATGTTATAGTAAGAAGAAAATTCGGAAAAGAAGGGAGACACAAAACAGTAGCTCTTATTAAAAGGAAGAAAATTATCATATGAATGGGACAGAAAGCTAGAATTGAGAGTAGGATGAAACATGAGTAAAAAAAAAAAGGAGGAAAGTATGCATAAAAGAGTAAATAGTAAGAAAGCACAGATGTAATTTCAGGTTTTATGTTTTCATATGAGGATTAAAAACTGACTCTTGCACCATAAAGTATTAAATAATTCAATATCTCTGTTTAATAAATAGAACCTCTCCTCCTATTAGAGAATGGTTTTTGATTCTAAGAACCTCATTATATTGTCTTGTTTATGATCTGAAATACAGTGATCAGGGCTCAGGCCCCACAGTATTTCTTTTGGAAAGTTTTGTTAACAGGTCAGACAGGTTTGGCCATGTACTGTATTGGCAGATCAAAACTTCCATGAATGAATAGGATGTAGAATGTATGGCTGCTTTTGACAACCTCCTTTTCATTAATTTGAATCATAAACAATTACCCATTGTTTGGCTGTATATTACTCAAGAGAAATGTTGAGACCACGAGAAAAGTAAATTATGTGTCAAAGGTTCATTGTATCCAAAGTTAAAGTCAACTGAACACAAAAATAATTTCTTGCTTAAATATTTTCTAGTATCTCTTATAAAAATAATTTTGACACTTCATCCCTCATCCAAAATAAGTTAAGATAAATGTCAAAGAGAAGGACATTCTCAGCAAAGTTTATGCATTTAAACTGTCCACCATAGAAAGCCTGATATCAGTTATGCAAAATTCATGCTTATTGATGCACTCATGTCTAAAGTATTTGTCTCTCCAAGGAGTTTGAAATGACTTAATGAAAATTCTAGTACATGCATTCTTTATGCTTCAGGAGTCTCTATTCAAATTTGACTTTGGCAGAATTTTCAACCTCTGTGTCATGAATCCCTCTCATATCTTCTTCAACATATTTTAGTGCATCTTCTCATAAATCCTGTGTATATTAAGTGTATAATATGATCCATGTTTCACAGAGTGAGGGAATGGATTTAAAAAACAGAGAATACGTGGTTCTTCCAAATCACACATGAAAACTGGGAAAACAAATTGGTTGAATCTCAGTCAATCTGAAATGTCTACCTAGTCAGTAGGATCTCACTGTAAGATAAATTCAGAACAAATCTGGAATCTGGACGTAGACCCAAAAAATATGAATTATTCTAAGGTTCTATAACAGAGGTTTATTTTATGACCCAGGTTAACATTTGGGACACTAAACCATTCCAAATATGTGTGATTCAAGAAAACTCTTCAAACACACATGAATCAAGACAGCTGCTTTGCCTGAACAGGTATATTTCTTTCCACTGAAAATTTATTTTCTTATTGGTCATATTAAACAGCATATATGATTCACAGCTCATGATCTTACTCAAATCACATAGCTCTGCTTGTCGACTTATTTTTCTTTATGAGGGAAAGAAGTTCATTCATTATGTTTCCAATAAAAGATGATCAAAAAACCTTGAAAGTCTGAGTTTTTAATGATGTTATTCGTCATCCCATTATATTCTTGATAGTCTGACTTAAGAAAAGGATAAATAACAAATAATAATGTTTATCAGAGTCATAAGATTGTTGTCCTTTGGGTCTACACAAGTGAAACAGTGTATGGACAAGTTTAAAATATGCAAGCTAAACCCCTAATTGTGCTATCATATTCACTTAAAAGATCACTTCTGCAACACATAAAAACAGGCATGTTTATTTTTGCACAGTGACATTTTCAAGATTCAAATTTTTTAGAAACAATTTGTGTCAAACAAAGGTTAAGAGTTTAACATTGTGCTCTATTGTCTTCACTTGCATTCTATACATACATGTCCAAGATATAACACAACCATGGTAAAAGCATAACATTCAGTAAACTGCTCTGCAAATATTGCAAAACATAGGACAGCTTAATTGAATATATTTACAACCATATTTATACATTTTCTTAATGTATTTATTGTCTTACATTCCAAAACATTGTACACTTATTTTGCTCTCTAGTCCCTTTCCATACTAAGTAAACTCATATGTCAACATCTCAAGATATTCCTTCGATACTGATTTTGTTTTTGACTGAAGCTTCAAAACTTCTGACTGGATGCATTTGGTGCAAAAATCCTACAATACGTCTGCAAACATTTGCATGCTCATAGCACTGGAAAGTTTATATTTGTGACATGCTGTTAATCACATCATTCCTGCTTTAACAATGTCTCTCTTGCATTTAAAGACTCAGACCTCATTTTCCAGTCTCTTCCTCAAAGCAAGCAGCCATAATGTGATACAAGCTCTTTTGGTATGCAAGGTGAAGGCAGAAGCATTTTAGTTAAGAATGAGTCATCCATTAGCATCAGTCTGCTGACACTTTGTGTTTACTAGACCATTCTGGAAAAATATTTCCCCAATTAATGAAGACCTTCAATCTGTGTATGACAGTTACTTCTGTGTCATTTTGGTTGCAGCTCTTCCTCTGTCTAATTCTAGTTTTACAATTAATCATAATTTATGGCAATATAACTTTTTAAATATACAATGAAATTAAAAAGGACATATAACTTACCTGGGGTTTTTTGGTTGCTTTTTCATTGTTGTTGTTGTTTTTTAGGAGGGAAGAGGGGAAAGATAGCAGTCAAGCAAGTGAAGTTTACTCTTTGAATTTTTTAAACCAAAATCTTGCTTTCATTTTCTTTATATGTTTTTTAAGAACTCTGAGTCAGTTCCTTAAAGTCAACTAAACATAACCAAAGATATGTTAAGTACTTGACATAGAAAATACATTTATAAAAGCTTGTGTGTTTTGTAATCTCATTCCAGCAGGGTCTTGACATGGATTTTTCTGCAAGGTTCCAGACATATAAACATATGCTGCATAAAAATATCTGATGTAAAATATAGCCACAATTTTGAAAAATGGAATAAAAAGAATAAGCATCTGATTTTAAAGAGTACAGACTATGGTCTGTGATTTTAGAAGGTGCTAAGCATTCACAGTTTATAATGAAATGAGCAATTAATGCAGTGCTTTTGCATTGTGCAGAACTGCACAAAACTGAATTCTCATAAAAACAAGAAATTCACTACAATATCTGTACAATGGATGTTATTTCAAAAGTTGAATTTGATCACATTATATAATTTATCTCTTTAATTGTATTATACATAGAGCTGTCAAAGAATATGTAGTATGGTGTAAACTACTTGTGAGATAAATGATAACATGAATAAATCTATAAGCAAGTCAAGCAGATTTACACTTTCAGACAGATCATACTATTGGCATTTTTCTACACTTCATTGTTGGTATTTCTACTAATTTAAGTGCCTAAATCTGGTTATTCTCATTGGCACCTTTATAAATCAAAGAGGAAAACAATGCATTTCAAGCAGGTGATTTTTCTGTATGCCCACATTTGGATGAGATGACCTTTCTTGTGGGAAGTGTCTGCTTTTTTCCATGTTTCTCTTCCCACACAAAGGCCTGGAATAATGATGCCCATTGATTACAGCAATCCTAAGTTTTTAAATAATCCTATTTTATGTTCTGAAAGTTTCTGAAGTTTAATTATACAGATATGTTTTGCTGGTTATTGTATTAAATTGCTTCCTTATCCATGAAATCTAGGATATCTAAAATTTAGGTAACCAGGAGCTGCAGCTGCAATTTTTTGAATACTTTTCCTCCCCCTAAGTTAACAAAGAGATATATTTTGCTTCTTTTGCATGTCACTTGAAAGCTCCAAATTATCCATTCTGTGAGTATCATAAGAGTGTTTGATTTCAAAACAGGGAAATTGGTTTTTGTTCAATGCATATTTGAGTTTTGCAGTTATAGTCTAAATTAAATTCCTGTCACATTTATTGGAAATAAATGTTTGTGGGGCCAGTTCCTTCTAGGCATTTATCAAAGGGTTGAGATGCATCTTATTCAAATTAAGTAATTCTGTCTGAACTAGTCATTTTAGGCACTTTTGCAGAGAAACACATTTTTAAAGTGTGATTTATTTCACCTTATTAATGAGATGAATCATGTCCTGAAAATAGTGATTTTTTTCTACTCTGGCTATAAGAAAATCCTTTGGATGTATATTTCTGATGTGGAATTTTACACAGCTGAACCTTCTTTATTACATAATGGATATTTATTCATTCAGCCTGTTATAGCAAGTCTTCTTTTTTACCTTTCAAGTGGAACAAATGACCATTTAAAATTAATTTATATCCTAGAAAATATACAGATGTACAAACAAGAAAAAAAACCCACCCCAAAACCTAAAAACTATGTGACCAAAATGTGCCACTCAAACCTTTACAGAATTGCTCAGAAACATTTTACTGTTAAATAGAGAAACAAAACCAAAAAGCCTACATTAGGTAATAGCAACTAATGTAGCTGATTTTTTTCAATAATTGCTAAGTAAGGGTGATTTACTCCTGACTTGCTTACAGAACAAATTTTTTGACGGAAGTGATGCAAAAAATGATAATTTTCCCTATAAAGAGGATCTCTACACGTTAGCATTTCCCATACTTGCCAGCATTAATGAGTATTAATGGACATCACACTTATGTTTACTATTTGTATCATTCATTGGACAATCAAGGTTAGTATTTTCAAGCTTAAGCAACCTGAAGCAAAATATTTTTAAATTCAGCCTGTCCCACCACACAGGTGGGTTTTAAGATAATAACTTCAAATAACTAGTGGCACTGGGTGCATATGCATACATACATACATGTATATAT
>WAAE01029607.1:0-20866 GCA_013400495.1 Nicator chloris | reverse complement strand
GGGTTTTTTGGTTTTTTTTGAGGATTCCTTTTTGACAGCCTATTGTTGAAGGTTTCCAAGTGCAATGGGCTCCTCTTTCTGTTCTTTGGTACAATTTGTGCATTTAATGTAACTTTCCTGCATAAACTGCCAGCATACTTGCTCATGTTTTTCTTCAAGTCATCTTGCTAAACGACCTTTAACCACTCTGCAGTTAGCTGAAATCTGTTGAGTTTGATGGTGATGTGTGATTGGAGGATGTTTCTGTTTTATTTCTGTAGCTGTTACATCTCATTTTCCTAAAAAAATCAGACTGCATTCCCCAGAAGACATTGTTAATCCATTCCTTCCTTAGATAGCACCAAAACTAAAATAACCTCTCCATAGTAACTTATTCACTCTGAAATTACAATTTGCTTCCGGTGCGATATTCAGACAAGTCTTTGATTTAACATGTGGTATCTAAGTGTTTAAAGCCTGATCATATCTCCTTCACAGGATTTTCATGTTTCTCATTCACAAAAACCAACACTTTCTGCCAAAAGAAAGAGATGTAGTCCTCACTTTTTGGCTCAGTTTAGCACATTGGCTCTTTTCCTTTCTTGGTTTGTACCCACTTTCCAAGAATTTCAGAAAACTCATTCTAATTTTCTCTATTTTATAGCATTTGTATGTATTCTTGAAAGTAGGGACAGGTTTTTCCTTTTTTTTCCCACTGAAAGAGCTTGCTGAACAAGTGACTGTTCCACACCAATACTCCTGTGATTTGCCTCGTAAAGCTCTGCCATACCAGTTATGTCTTCACTTGTGAAATAATATCTTGTTCCTTTTGCTTTCTTCCAGCTCATGTTCACCAGGAGGTCATGCCATTCTTTCTGCATGCTGAAAGAAACGTAGTCATTGTGACATTTGACCAATAAGTTGCGTTCTTGCTGAGCCTTACCTAACTTTTGCAGCCCTTAGGACGTCCCTGCAATACTATCAGGTAACACGTCAGGCATCTGACTTGGCTACATTAGGATCTTTATTCTGACATTCCTGTTGGTTACAATGTCAGCCTAGGTGTTACTTGGCCATGCCATGCACAGTGAGCTTTTTTCAAAACACCTTTTACTTCTGGACATAATACTGGTGTGCATTTAGCTGTAGCTCAATAGCTCTGATCTTCCAATCACAGCCTCTACTTGTGTCTTTCACCTTTCCTGATCAAAAAGTCATTTTTGTAGAACACTGTACTCTTTCATCCATCAAAACCTTAGTTTCCTGCAAATTTTCAGTCTGTAAACTGAGCAGAACACTTTTATAATGAAAAAGTCAAGAGTACACAAACATGTTTTTTGTCTGAAGAAAGTTACCAGAACTCAGTGCATCAGGCACAGTTCTTCAGCTGTCCTCCCAACACGAGTTCACCTTGTAGGCTAAGACATTTCTCAGTTTTTACATGCTTGTTTAAAACTGCTGGGTCTCTACAAGGCCAAATAGTTGGTTCACAGGTTAGTTTTTTCTTTTCTCTGTTCTTGTTCCCATTCTTTTTCTCTTCTGTGTCTGTAACATGTAGACATTTGACCTTCTCAGAGTTATTTCGATGTTCCCTTAAGGTGGCAGCAATGGTTCTAGGTTGTAAAATCATTGGGTGCTTCCACTCATCTCTCTGCATTTATAGACTCCTTCCAAAGGTAGAGGGCATCTACAAGTGTTTTCTCAGCTGTTTTGTTCTCTCCTAGTGAGTACATGCTTTGGAATAGTACGACATTAACACTATGAACTTCTTTTCCATGCTGATAAATATATGTCCAATACTTAAAAAAAAACAACAAACAAAAACAACCTGGGCAGTAAGTTCTGCATTTCAGACACTTAGTTTTCTTGACTTCCTTTTCCTTCTATTTAATTCTACTCTTTTATCTTATTTTTTGTTCTTTTTTTTTTTTTTTTCCCCCAGTGGTACTGTAATTAACTCTCACATTACCTCCACTTGTGTCCTCACAGGCAATTAAAACTTGGCAAGCACCCATATATTTCTGGGCTGCTGATCCATTTATTTTCCACTATAACATTGTCTTTTACCCTTGAAGCACACCTAATTCTGATACATAAGACTTTTTCACTCTGTTAGGATTAGCTAAATGAACAAATTAAGAACACACAGTGTAAATAAAAAACTCTACTTGGCAAGTGAAAAGAAGTAGCTGCAATTCTACATGAAAGGACAGAGAAATTGGAAGCCCTTTTCCATCTCCTAACAGAATAAAACCCTGAATAAAGTGGAGAAGTGAGGCCAGAGGCCTCTGCAAGGGAAGCTCTTCAAGATTAAATAGTGAGTGGGGCTTGGATATTGCTACAAAATCACAGAAAGATCTACATGTGGTGTCAGTCACAAACACAGAAGTTTCTTGAGCTCAATAAACAGAATTTTATTTCAAAACAATGAAAGTACACATATAAAACCAGCTCCAAATTCTACATCAGAATGTTTTGAGCAGTATGTAGCCATTCTGGCAAGTCTATCTGCAGTGCAGGAGCTACACCTGTGTACAATGCACATGGTCAACACTGACACTAAAATTATTGTCATTGTGGGAAGAACAGTAATTCTCTCACTAAAAATTACCAGAAAATTACTGTCTGGTATTAACTGTAAAATATTTCTTTGGTTGTTGAAATTATGAAATTTGGGGGGGGGCCTTTATCATATGCCTTTCTGTTATATGAGTTAATTTACAGTCACTAATGTAGATTAGTTTTTGAATTCAAAATCCACGGGTAGTTCTGGTTTGTACCTTAGGTGTTAAGGGGTGCTAATTGGTACAGAATAAAAACCTACATGAAAAAGTGGGAGCATTAACAATTACTCATTTATCTAATTTTTTGCTAGATTTTATCCTTCTGCTTGGTAGAAAAAGCAATTCATTTTTTATCAAACAGGCAAGGATCTTTAGTCCTGTGGTAATGCAACACAGTCATACGATTCATCAAACTGTCAGGCTTGTGAACCTCAGCTGCATTCAAAGAGCATTTAATAATTCAAAAAGGAAGTTTTCTGTATCTTTGCAGAAAAAGCTGGAGCCCCTACTATTAAAGAAGCATTGAGTTTGTAAAAGATTGAGTTTGAAATATCCCCTATTTAGACATTAATTCGATCAAAGCTACAAATAATTTTATTTTAATTTCTTCTACCACATATATTATGGAATCATATTTCTAACTACATCCTTTATTTGATACGTTAGGGTTTTAGAAAATTTTCTGTATGTATCAGATAATCTTACCAGTACATTAAGCAGCATGTTTCAGCCTCAGCTGCTTTTTGACACCAGAAATTGATAGTTGTTAGCACCTTCCTGCATTCCACTATCAATTATGCAGACGTGTTTTCCCAAAACAAAGCCAGTCACAGAGCATAATTTGTGAGATAGGAATAATTTTAGACAGAATCAGCAGCCTGCTATAAATAAAGCACTTTTTTGACAGCACTGTGATCAGCACTAGACTAAAAATGCTTTAAAGCAATGGAGTACCCTGCACTCCTTGCCTCAAATGAAGGTGGTGTGACTGGGTCTGTGCTTTCATGAGCCTGTGGCAAATGAAAGCACAGACTTCTGAGTGTCAGAAGCTGAGAAGGAGACAGTAAATATGGATTAACTATGAATTTTTGCAGAAGAAATCACAGTTTTCTGAGAAGGAAGTTTTAGTTATTTTCACTAATATGCTTTAGTATTCATAAAGTAATACAAGTATTTGGGAGCAGAACTCTCTTAAACTAGATAAACTTGGAATAAGTGAATATGCCACTTCTGATGGCATACTTGTGTTACTGGAGCTGGAAATACTTTATCAATATATGTCCCCTGTGATATTTCCTAACACAGCATGAAAGTAGCTTGGCTGTTACACTTCAGAGCAGACAGATGGGTTGTCCATGTCAGGTTTGCTCAGTGCTGGAGGAGGGACAAGCACAAATCTGGATGAGTAACTCCAGGGACCTGCAGGTCCTTCCCAGCTGCTCTTTTTCCTGTGGAAGTGGTCTTCATGTGACTGGAGCTGCCATAGGATCAAAGCAGACACTTTAATCATGAGGCAGGTGGGCTGCAGGGGAGCTGGTGATGAGCCAGTGGGTGTTTGTGTCACAGCCCACGTTGAGATGCATCCCTGCTTCATAATAAACCCCTGGAAATCTGTAATATGACATGGAGAAATTGAAGTGTCTGCCCTGCATGGTTCATCCAAGACACGTGGAGCTTGCTTACCAAGGGATAAGCATCCCTTAACCTCAGCTGGAGACCACATTGCAGCCCCAAGTAATCTTCTGCTGAAACTGGATGTGTTTTTCAAACATCAGAGGTACTGTGAATTCTTCAAAAGCCTTGGCACAGCTGTAGCAAACTACTTAATTTCTTTTATGGCTTATTTCCTCTTTGAGCGTGAAGGTACTAATTAATGTTTGGCACGCTCATTCTTGTGCTTTCCAGTGTAGTAGGAGTAGCTTTCCCCTCTCCAAATTTGCAAAACCCATGCATATTCCCAGCTTCTTGAACTTCACTGTTCTATTAATTGATGATGAACACAGACCTTTGTTTTTTTGAAGTATTCACTGTTCATTTGCTCTTACATAAACAAATAAATAAATGTCTCATTAAAGAGATAAGACACCATAAAATCAGTATCTCCTCAATAACTGTGAAGTAGTTTAAACATCTATAAGAAACTGGAGTTTTTAACCATGTAGGGATAAGATGCTCCCATGACTGAAATGAATGTTTGAAGGTTATGTTCTATTTTTCTCCAAAGTAGCATTTCTGTAACTAGAGATGTATGTAAATTTCAGGATTTTTTTCAGGAGTAAAGGCATTAATTTTGTTGGGTATGTCTTAAGTACATTTTTGACTCAAGCACATTTGTTCTTCTTATCACTAATCTGCTTTTCAACCTCCAAACACTATGTTGACAGGCCAAGTCATTATTTACTGCATGAGATTAATATATAAAGGCATGTTCCACAGTGTCTGGGAAACACTTGACCATCGGAGTTGTGAGAACCATCAGAAAAGGCCCCATGGAATGATGGTTTTGGATGCATTATATCCCTTGAGGGTATATAGAAAATAAGGCAGGGACAGCTATCTAAATATGGTTAAATAACATGTCCTCATCTCTCCTGTGAAGATGGTCTAACTGTGCAGTTAGGAACAAATTAGTAGTGACATTACCTATGAGACCAAACCATAGTTTCCCAGTATCCCCATAACCCATATAACAGAAAAATATTACTACAAATACAATACATGCATATAGAGAGTGCATATATGGAGAGTGCATATGTATTACATATATAGAGAGTGCATATATGTGTGTCTTGTAATGTTCCCAGATTAACAGGTCAGTATTGCTCATGAATTCTAGCTTTGTGTTTATGATTCCTACTTTTAAACTCTGTGCAGTTCCATTATTTATTTTGCATGTTGTGGAACTCTGGTTAGAAAATGATAATAACTCCATAAATCAGAGCTGGGTGTTTTTTTTTTTTTTAAATACTTGCTTGTGCTGTAGCATCAGACAATAAAAGAAAATTATATTCTGTGTTTGTGTGCAAACAGATAATTTATATATATGGATATATATTAAAAAACTATTTTGAACTTCATTAAGACATCACATCCCCTTTGTGGAACTCTTTTCCCTTTCTAGAAGTATTATAATTTTTTTCAAGATCCTAAAATTCTGTTAATTTCTTCTCTCTAGGTAGACTTTAATTCTTTCTTATGCAAGCTAAATCAATTTTTCATTAAGTAAATTTAATCTATAAATTTCAAACGGAAGTAATTTTTTTTTTCTTCAGTGAACTTCCCTATCGTGAATCTAAGTAATCACAAAACTTTTAGTGGATGGGAAGGAAAGCAAAAAATTTAGGCTTTACCTAAACACCAACATCTGATTCTTATATTTGTGTGTATTTCTAAATTGATTGTTGGGGGTATTGAAGATGATCTGTTACGAGAGCACTGTGGTGACATTTCCCTGTGTGACAAGGAAGGGCTCACCAGAGCCTGTGGTTGGCTATGATGGACAGGTTCACTGGTACTCATTGGAAGCATAAAAGGGACAAGGTGGTTAAAGACAGTGCAGGGATATCAATGCTTATCCCTGTGACTGTTACAGTGTAAAAATAGCTGGCTACACTTAAACCAGTTCCAGGAGCATGGGGCTCTGTGACATCGATTAGTTCACTTTCCTAATGAGCTTGCCTTGCTGTCGTACCTACCTCACTTTGTTTCAAGGCCAGCTTTAGTTTGCCTTACTGGAGAGTGGAAACTAAAAGCAGTAGCAAGGAAAGGTGCTGTTACATTGTTCTAAGCCAAACAGAAATCCAGTTTTGACTCTGGCCTATTCTAACTGCTCATTAAGGTCAAGCAGTTTCCACTTCAATGGCCCATACATGTTGACTACTTAATAACGAGCTCTGTGACCAAGCTAGGTAATTACTGAAGCAGTGATTTTCGGGTTGGGGTTTTCTAATTTCTGTGAATTTTTTTTCAGTAAAATAGTCTACTGCATACAGAATTTTGGCATGGCCATATTACATTTTCTCTCATAAATTTCATTTTATATATTTTTAGGATCACTTCTAGTACTTTCAGGAATTCGTGAAAGGTTACAGTCTCCTTTATTTCAGCAAAATGAAGCAGCATTTAGTGGACTCAGGAGATAATCAATCAATCAATCGATTGATCTATCAATCCAGCTTCTATTTGTGAAATATAGCAGGTTTATTTGTGTGCTTGTATGTATCATTACCACTCTCTTCTGTAGGCAGTAGGAGCTATCAGTGGTATCCTGTATGTTCTTCCATTCCTGTTAAATTCAGAAATTTAACAAAGTACAGCATTTAACTTACAATAAACCTAAAAATTGTTAGCTAAAAATGTCTGTTTCAAGTTATGCTAAATGACTGTGGATTTCTGACGTTAATAATGAGCTTTGGAATACAGGTAGTACCTTGCTTTAAAATCCATAGGTCGTGTCACAGCTGCAGGCAGCACACAGGCAGCTACAATGATCTGTTCCTTTAACTGCTTTCATTAAACATTTCTGAAATTAATTTGAAATATTTTACAGTATATTGAAGTTAAGAGGTGATTATGGGTGACCTGGTACACTGGTACACCAGTTTCACAGTAAATGAACTTAAAGTCATCCATAGCAAAGCATAAATAAATTTGATTTATACTGATATAACAACTCCTTCAATTATCAAAGATAAAGCAGGATGACAAGCCAGAAAGTCAATATAATATATGACAATAACAATAAAATAATTTTTTAAATATTGATATTGTAAGTAATTTGCTGTTTACAGACATTACTAATAATAAAAGATGAAAGACATTGCTATTTTGTAATTAAAAAAACCTTCACATTTTCTCAAGACTGTTTTGATGTAGCCAAATATTTATTTCCTCCCACAGATTTAAATATTAGAATTTAATAGCTTCTTTGATACAAACCATTAGACTCTTTCACAGAAGTAATTTATCACTGTATATCTAAATCATGAGTCAGAAAGTCCCATAGGAGAAATAAACCTCTCTAATGGGATAATTCTTATCCATTTTTGGCTTGTCTGATAGTCTATATATCCAAATTTAGCATAATAAGATTGAGGTTCTCACAAGAGATGCATGATGAAAGTACATATGTGTGTGCTTATATTGGGTACACAAATGTTTTAAGAGATGCTCCAGTAATCTCATTATTGTGTTACATTATAGGTATAGGTGTAGCCAGGTGTCTCAATCATCCAGATCCTGTCACATAGGATAATCTACAGGAGTAGTTCTAATTAACTGATTATAATGCAGACACTACTATGTTTTCAGACATTTTCATGTTAGACATGATTTCCTAAAATGTAATTGTTTTTCCATTGTCTATTGCAGAAAAGAAAACAACAAAAAATCCACTGCTTAGCTTTGCTTAGTTGGTATAGCCAAAATTAAATCTGATTATTTTCATAATTATACAAAGTCTTTTTCTTGATGAATCCTTTGAGACATATTTAAACAAATAAGTTCCCTAGAAAAAGTAGGTCTTGCCTTTTTCAAAATAGCAACCATTTTCTCTTAAGCCTTTAAGAAACTTTAACAAAGAATTCCAGCCTTTGACTTCAAGCATGAAAGAATAAGTAGTGTTATGAGAAGGTACAAAAGTCAAATGATGAGGAAAATAGACCTGCTCTGTTCAAAATTAGACAACCTGAACATGGTTGGAAGGAAAGCAGTACCCACTAAGAAGGGGTAGAGAATGGAAGGGAGGAAAAGTGCTCGGTTCCTTAATTTATTTGAAATGGGAGGGAAAATGTGAGTGGAACATTGCTTCAGTCAGGAGAGTTTAGCCATAGATAACAGAAATGTGATCATGATTTTTCCTTTTGTAAGGAGTGATTCTGAATCCGGATTGCAGAGTGGGCTGGGAATGTTTTTGTCACATATAATTCTTCAGGAATTCAATTTCCCTGTATTTGCTTTCTCTCTTGATCATTTGCACACACAGAGATGCAAGGCATTGGGAAGTAAAAAAATCAACATAATTTGCCTTTGAGTGTTCTGTGCTGTTTCTGTATCTGATTAATTTGCTGAACTGCAAACCATTTACTGCCTGCGTGCACATTCCTGAGTTCTTCCTATCAGGCATAACAGCAGAAAATTTCTTTCACATCATTGCCTGTGGGTCTGCAGAATGGTTTTATAACACAGCGACCATCATTCAACATTTTGGCGAACTGTTTTGTATTTCAAGACTTTTATTATGGAAAAAAGGAATTTTAAAAAGAAGCAACTGTGTTAAAGTAAAAAAAAAAAACAAACAAAAACAAAAACAACAACAACAAAAAAAAAACCGCTGTGCAGTGATTTGGAATTCCAGAGCAGAGAATTAGTCTTCCAAACAGAATCCAATTCACTGGGGACAAGGAATCTATGAACTCTGATTTCAGCTGTTCAGAATTTTCAACTGACTCAGCAAGATCTTCTTGAGACAAGTCAGTTCTTCCTCTTAAAAGGCTTTGCTGCCACACTGTGGAAAAAATATTTCTTCTGTTTTAACTACTATTACAAGTAACACATCAGCTGAGTTCCTGTCTCTCCCTAGCATACAGCCCACCTCTCAAAAAAGACAGCCAAAGAATTGTAAAATAAAAATACCGTGGTGGGATAGTTAGAAATCTAGTTTCAGTTTCAGGTTTGACCTTAGTTGCATACTCTAAGGCAGGAAAACTATGGTAATAACATGAAAACATTATTTTAATAAAGGACTAATAGAAATCAACAAAAGGAATCCTCCCATGTAAAAATGAGCAGTCCAGAGAAACAATTATACAAAAGAAGCTATATCCAAAATCACTGTCATTGCAGATATTAATAAGCTAAAAATAAGTTAAAAAAATAGAACCAAAAGAAGTTTTCAGCTATGACTCTTGAATCCATGTTTCTATTTTTTATTTTTTTTAGTCTGGATTGATTTCTGCTTTTAATGAGCCAAGACACTTCTCTACAAGCAATGCAAAGCATGTCTGAAAGGCATGAATTCACCATGGGTTGTGTTTCTTTGTTTGGTTGGGGTTTTTTGTAATCTGTTTCTTGTTTTATTTTCTTGACTGTCATTTCATTTTTAGAACTTTAAGTCAATGCCCAGAATGCTAGCCTGGTGTAATGCTCCAGGGTAGTGCCTGAAACAGATTTCACTGCAAAAGGCACTCATAAAGTATTGAATGAAAATGCCATTTATTGGTACGAACACTAGAAGGGAAAAGAGCATAGTGTAGATACTCTTGCAACCCTTTCAGATGGACTGATGGGCAAAATTCACCACATCATTCATGCCTTAGATGCTTGGATGGAATTTTTCTAGCAGGGAGCAATTCCATGCACCATTTCTACTGGCAGCAAATGTCCCCATGGGAACCTGCTGCTTCACACCAAGGGAAGCGTAGGCACAGGCAGGTGGTGTCATTCCTGGTGCCAGGTGGGAGCTGCCTGCAGGCCCCTGGATGTGATCAGCTGGTGGAGTGTGTGCTCTGGCCTGTGCTGAGTGTGGGTGGAACAGCCCTGCACCCTGCTCAGGTCACCTGCTATCGTCACCTCTGCATGGCACTGGTCTCCCATTGGCACACCTACCCCTGGAAGCTGGGATGTAAGTGCTAAATCATCCTACCAGTCGAGCTTAGGATGTTCTCTGTTTCCCTAATTTAAAAATATTGTCTTCATTTTACACAGGAAGTTGATGGAGCAAAGTTATGTGAGAGGACCGTAGGCAGTGCAGCAATTCCTGCCATGAATAACTATTAGACTTTAAACTCATGAAAAAAAGACTGTCCCAGTACATTTTTCTTGTTGCCCTTATCACATCTTTCATTTTACACGTTGATATTTCTTTACTTTCTGCAGATACTATTTTCTGTCTTCTAGTTTCTTCTATAGTTGTTTTTTAAATTGAACTTCCTGGCTTGGCAAAGAGGAGAGGAGGAGTGCACTTCAGGCTATATGATGTTCCTCAGTGCATGACATGAAAGTGGAAATTAATAAAAAACAGCTTTCAGGCTTCCAGCAAGGATTGACTCCATTAATCATAGGCTGAGACACAGTAAACAGGTAAAGCTGAAGATGACACAGTTGAGTTGTATTAATTCATAACATTTTCAAGACATTGGTATCTACATTGTCCTAGGAGTTCTTAATAGAGGTATTAAATACATGGAAACACAGAGGAATAATCCAAAACCATGACGTGGTTTTGGATTATAAATAATGAGATAAATGTCTGAATTCTCAAACCTGGTAAATCTAGGCACATTGTAAACACCTAGGTTTGGAAAGAGATAAACATAAAGTTAACTAACTGGAAGTTTATGCACTTAAATGATAATATATTTTATTTGTGAGATTGGAAATGGTGGAACCAGATTTGACCACTTAAATGAAAATATCTCATAGCTAATTAAAATAACATTTGTAAAAATATCCATCTCACCTCTTTTTTACCTCTTTTTTTAACCTCTTTTTCTTTTCTTTCCCTTTTTTTAGCTAGAATTTTCACAAAGCTCCTTGGTGTCCATGTTTAAAAGTAGAATAAGTTTAACTATCTCCTTAAGAAATAAACTTAAGAAAACTTCTATACAGAAAAATTTTCCACAGTATTACTAAACATAAACTGACTTGATACCTAGTGTAATATTAAGTGATAATATTAAGATAGAGAAAGAGTTCATGAGAAAAAAATTTAAATGCAGATTTTTGAAGGCAAAAGCAAAGGGAAACATTTGGAGTAGTAATTTGTGTATCTCAGTATGCTGGCAGATTAAAAAGCAAAAAGCAAAAAAATGGAAGTGCTGTTAATTTAGCTACCAAAGGGATTCAACTCACTTCTCTGTAGTTAGAAAAGGTAAAAATAACATTAATCTTTGTTTATTGTGAGCATGTGGGAGACACTAGAATGCCAGAAGTGCACTTTTCACATGCTTCCCTTTAGGTTGGATTTTTTTATGGAAAGAGGTTTGCAAAAGAAGGTATTTGTCAGTTAAGCAGCTGTTGTTTTGATGAATTTTTCTGGTTCTCTGTCTTGTGACTAGTACATATGATAATCATACTGGTGAGGTATATAGGAACACATTGTCCTACCTGCAGAGAGAGGGGTAATGTTAGTTTTGGAAATAAGATGGATTTTACATGGAAAAAAACCCTAGAAATCTGGTGGAATTTTATGGGAAAAAGGAATCTTCTGCCATGAATTCTTTCTTCAAATACCATGTAAGGTGAAAAAAAGTCAATTGCTCAATTATTAGCTGGCATTACTGAAATAAATCATAAAATTAAAACACTATAGTTGGACAAATTATAACCTTGTCATTAGAGCATGTCATATTTAATCACTGTTTTATTTTAGTAACTCATTCCAGAAATAGTCATGTACATCCTGTACTGTGAAAGCACAAGGTAATTTCTAAACCCTTATGAAACATTTTAGTCAGTCAGTCTGGAACTAATCTCCAGTACAAAAACAATGACAGTGTTCTGCTTCACTGTTCTTCCACCAGGTGGAAGAAGTGGAGAGAAGAAAACTCAGCTCTGATAAATAATTCCACTCAAAGGCTTCATTAGCAGTTTATGAATATGTAGTTATAGAGCATCCCTGTGACCCTTTAATTAATATTGGACAAATAAGAAATGAAAGAAGCATGGCAGAAGCTTTGTCCTTCAATCCACACACATTGATGAAATTTGCTTAAAAACTATTTTGAAAACCGGGTTAGTTTGCATTTCCTACAGTTCTTGGTGTTTAGGGTAGCCTGTGTAATTAGAGTATTCAAGGCAGGTTACCTGTGATTGTTTGTATGGCTGCATATGCCAGCTGTACATTTGGCTTAGTTCAGCTTCTTTTTTTTAAAACTTCCTTGATTTATCCCACTCCCTCACCAAATGAATTGCCAAAGATGTCAACTGTGTTTTACTCAGATTTTGTTTGAATAATTGGAAGCTTACTTGCAAGACATATAGCAGAATGAGGAGAATATTGCAGGAATTTGGTGTTTTTCTTTCCTGGAGAAGTTTCCATTTATCTCTAATATGGAGATATCATGTTGGCACATGCTCTGCGTTTTCATTGCTCTCTGCCATTGCTGTGTTCCTTTTTTTTGGCCTGAAGACTGCCACTACCTAGTGTTTTTTTGGAAGAACAGGAGGTGATGACTAGAGAGAAATTAACACAATCAACAAGGTGCATGGAGAGAAGAACCTGACTGAGAATATTTGCATCTGAAATATATCTGAACTGACTTTGAAGTGGCAAGAAAGGTGTTCATCATCTCCTGTATTAATCAACATAATCAATACTGTGCTTAATTTCTCATTCCACTTTCTTGAAATTAAGCTGTGCTGAGTACATTAAAAAATATAATTAAAGAACCAATTAAAATCACATTTAACACAAGTAACTAAATTCATGCTACACCTAAAATGCACACTTTAATGCTCTGTTTAAAAACGTTGGTGCAGTTTTGGGACAGTAGTGCAGAGCTGTGGAAAGGATGTGAGAGTGCACGAAAGTTCAACAGGAGATAAATTTTTTATGAGGAATTTAACATAAGTAGAACTTCATCTTACAGTTGTATTGGGGACTTATGCAAATTTGTGACAAACTTCTTAACATGGATTTGTGTGTTTTATAAAACATGTGCATTCCTTCCTGCTGCATTCCCCATCAATATAACAGCCTCATCATTCCTTGAGTTCGTAGCAGAAAGTTTGTGGGTCCTGAGGTGAAGATCAGCATAATCCCCAGTTATGCACTCACTGAACCTGGAGTATCTAGCTGAGCTGTTAGAGCTTAAAAGAATGCAGCTGATATTTGCAAGAGTTGCTGCAGTGCCTGGCAGCTAAGACCAGGATTCAGTCTTGCAAGTGTAGAGAAACCAGGGAAAGAGCTACCAGTATAAACAGGCAAAGAGACAAGAAAAGCAGTCAGTTGGCTTGCAAAAATCTCACTTTTTTTTCTTGATTTTCGGGGCTCTGGAGGTGATGATATCTTTATCCTAATTAAAATTCCAGACTGACAGTGTTGTCTGTATGAAAGAGATGCAAATTATCTGAAAAATGTAGATTTCCAAGGGCAATCTAAAATGAAAATTATGCATAATCCTTTTTCTCATGGAAACAAAAATACTCAGTGATTAAAGCAAAAAACCTTTATGTAAAGTATTAGCATTCCATTCATTGGTTAAATTGGTACTATCATCACCATTCAGTCTGAATCACATTTTTAAAACACAGACTTTATGTTATAGCTATAAGCATGACTCTGTCTTCTTTTTCTGTTCTTTTTGTGTGACATATTTCTGCTCCTCACAAATTCCTAATAGTAATGTTTAAATTTCTCTGGATCATAAACACTACCTATACCTCTGGTATAACTTTTAGATTTTAGAACTATTTTAAAAGTGGAAAAAAAATTATGCAGAGAATAAAATCCTAAGAAGTGCAAAGTAGACATAGGATGAGTTCACAATCTGATTCTGTAAAGTTCACAATGACATAAAATATGAAAAAGTACTGATGATTTTGAAACCCCCTCCAAAAGTACTGAATTGCTCCTTATGGACTTTAAACAAACAAACAAACAAACCCCAACAAACCAACCCCAAAACATATTGGTAGAAATAGCTTAGAAAAACTAAAAAAAGCTCTTTTGGAATGGTTAGGTGGATAATGGCAGCCAGAAATAATGAAAAATCAAGAGTTGCTACAACAGCAGCTCACCTCCAGAATAATCCATTTCATGTCCTTTGGCTCCATTTTCTTTGGGAAAGACAAAACAGAAAGACATCAGAGAAGTTAGCTGGACATTTTTTCCCCTAACCAACCTACAACTGAAAAGTTTAATTATTTTTCTGAGAAAAACTTCCTAAACCAGCTGGTTTATTCAAACCTTCCAACATGGACCTTAAGTTACTGTTTTACATTCCCCTGTGACCTTTTTCAGAGTTATCCGAGTAGATAATATGACATAGTAGTACTTCTTGATTTGTGTTTTCGCATTATATTTTCACATCTTCTCTTAGAATGAATCTAGAATGCTCATTTGATTTAAATAAGATATAGGTGAATTTGACTTGCCCAGGAATTGATGCTGGGTAGTAAAGAACGCCTCTGCATATCACAGGTCCTGACTGGTTTTTGGGTTGGTTTGTTAGGTTTTTTTTAAGGAGTAGTGAAGCTTCTGTTACTCAGTGAGGCATAAGCTATTTCAGTCAAAAAAAGCACAAGCTATCAAGCAACAAAAATGTGTCAGGATTAAATATAGGATCTTTTCATGAAAAGAAGGATTTTTTTTCTTCCATTCCTCATGAAAGTGCTGCTTTTAATTTTTCTTTTCATTAGCTGTAGTGTTGTTTTTATTCCTTCTTGCATGCAGATGTTCTTTTGCTTTGCAGTAATTATCAGTGTGTCAGTGCTTGCTGATGCATTTATTGCTTCCTTCTGCACAAATTTCCCAAAAGAATTTGCTATATTGGGAAAACAGATGTTTCTCCCTGCCTCTGTGTGCATTTCATATAATTTCAATGCATGGCCAGCCCCACACTAAAGTTTTTTTTAGCAGAAAAAACAGAGTTCAGTTGTACATCAGTTCTGTGGAGCAAGCATGTTGAATGTATAATGTGTATCTAAACCAAGAGCTTTAAAATCATGAGGAGCAAGGTAATGGCACAGCTTCAGAGTTCTGGAGTGCAGTTAATTTTGTTGCAAAAAATCTGTTTTTCTATGAAGATCTAAGAGAGTTAAAAATCATCAAGCATTTCCTCCCTCTATGATTTGAGGGTGATGTTTTTCCCTGCAAAGTAATTTTAATAATAATGTGTTAGAGAGTAGCACTGTTAAAGATGAAAGCCAGAAATGCTTAGACCTTGCCTTGAATTACTCTGTTTGAAAGCAAGCTCCCAAGGAGGAAATTTTCTGACATTTTTTTCTTAATTCTTCTGTCATATTTTCACACTCACCTGATAAAAAGCATACTGCATCAGTGATAAATAGCACAAATTCAGCTAGTTGGAGATTTGTTTCTAGGGTGATGGGGCTGTGAATTTTACATTTGCTGACTTCTTTTATTAAATAATTGAGCAAGTTCTATTATTTCTAATGGGTTTATTTCTTAGAATGATGGAGCTCTGTTAGTTTTCCTGGGAGTTATGAACTCTCAGCTCCATAGAAATTATGGGCAAAGGAATTTGACAGTTGCTGGATTTTCTTTTTAAGAAGCATCCAAGGACAAGGATTAGAGTATCAGTAAATTTCAGTTTTGAGAGCCCATATGAAATTCAGAAAAAAAAAGAAAAGTTTTGAAAATACTAATTTTTTAACACTTTTTATTCTTCCCCAGGAACTTCTAGCAAGAAGGAATGGATTCTCCATTTTTCTATCCAATGCTACATCAAAATCTATTCCTCTTTACTTAATTTTAGTATATGCTACACTTTATCCAGGCTACTACAGTATAAACAGCTTTTTCTATTTATATTTTCAGAATACTTGAACTCATATTTAAAGAAGTGTGCAGGTAACGGTGCATGAAGTAATTAATTCAAATGCTGAGGATGTTTTATTGTGTCCTATTCAAGCTCTCCCACTAAAACATGTCTCATATTTCTGACTATGGATATTGAGCTAGAAAATCTGAGGAGCCCAGCATACTAATACTTACATTGTAAAGAGATGTGTGCTGATAGAAGGCAACAAGAGTTACCTTCTCTGGGTTTGTTTTTCATAATCCCATCTCATTTTCTATACTGTGTGATAGATGATCCCTAATGCAGTAAATGAGTATCCAGAAACAGAGTTGGGGACAGCAGGTGAAGACAAGTGTTACAATTAGGAGTTTTTCTGCTTTATTAAATAGGGGAGATGCAGTGGAGGTGTCAGCCTGTTTCCATGTCATGTGTGGAAGCATGTAAGCACTGTCTGCAGGTTTGCAGATTATTTCAATTTTTATATATATGCATACATATGTGATGTGTGTGTCAAGTTAGACTTCAAAATCCTTTGTGACATATAATTATTTAGTCAAATTATTGTTTTGGTTTTATTGTAAGATTTTTTGAGGATAAGCAAATAAAATAGGTATCTGCAGAGGATATTGAAATACCAACTACTTAGACATAAGAGCCAAATACTCCACTGTGTTAAGTAAAATATTCACAATAATTTTTCTCTTCTCCCCCAAGGTCCAGCATAGGGAAAGTTGACTCCATGATGCTGCTTGGGTTTTGCTTGTAGTTTTAGGAAGCTATGATTATGGGTTTAAGGCTTCTCATTGAGCAAGGAGATTTCCTCAGTTTTGACTTTGCTGTTTACAAAGTCATAACTAATAGGAAATAGCAGCAAAACTGACTTCAGCAAGGACATTCTAGCAGGGAATTACAGACACAGTCACGGCTGCCAGGGCTCTGGTTCCAGGCAATCAGCTGTCCTTGTCACACTCTGTGCTTCATGACCAGCACTTTGGGTTGGGCTATTCATCATGCCTACAGCAGTAAATACTCCAGTTATATCACAGAAAGATGGGAAAACTTTCATTTTAAAAGCACAAGAAAAAGGGAAACTTTAAAATGAAGTCATTCTAGAGAGTGTTTTCCAGGTCAGGTACTGAAATGTTTCCAAGTATGTCTCATCAATATATAGGAGAAAGTTTATGTACTTGTTTATGTACTCGTGCCTATATGTATGTGGCCAAAGAGAGGATGATCCAGGAAGAACACTAGTGAGGAGAGTGTGTAGGGCACTTGTTATTTTTCTGATTTATAGAAACTCAGCAGCTATCACAGAATGAAAAAATAATTACTGTATGTAACAGCAAAGATTCTGTTGTGTATTAGGACTTCACCTTCCAAGGACACAGCTTTCCCAGAGACATGTTTTAATGAGTAAATAATCTATGAAACCACGAGTTTTCAGAAGATGTGCAAACACAGCTGCATTAAGGTCACATTCAACAGTGTTCTTTCTGTTGAAGAGGATTCTCAGGTACCTGTGGTGGCTTCTACTGATATCTGAATGCAGGTATTGTTTCCCCCCTGCTCTTAGAGTGTTTTTTCAAAATAGAAAGATTTTAATGATTTCTGTCCTTTTTAGTAGTTTCAGCCTGGTATTTTTCTTCTAACAGCTGCTTTTACATTTATAATCTTTGCTGCTGTACAGCTAAGTGGATCAAAACCTACTAAAGCATTTGGAGAATTTCTCAAGAGATGAAAAGGTTGTGCTATGATAAAGTAGATTTCAGTATCATAAACTTCTGGAAAATTTAGGTTAAATGAAAGACAAACTATCAAAATGTTCTCTTTTCCTGTTTAAGCAACAATGCTGCCCTTTAGAACTTGGTGTTTCAGAAATGTGTTTCATTAATGATTTGTCAGCAGAAAACTGAGACAATGACATAAATCACCTCAAAATGAATACGAATCTAAGTTAGGTTTCTCAATAATAAATTAATACAAGAAACTGTGGCTTGAATAATTGAAGTACTGGAAAACATGTCCACTAAATAGTGGTATGGGCACTGAAGGAACGAATCCTAAAATAGCTGACATTCAATTCTCTGTAAATACCACATCTTGTAAATTCAGGGCTGAATACAAAAGGATGGAGGGAAAGGATGAGAAAGGAGCTTTTCCCTGCTTTATAATATGTAACAATACAATCTTTGTAGTAAAAATCAAACTTTGCATGTAACTAACACCAGTAAGCGTAACTTCCAAAGAATTTTGGATGTTGTCCTGTAAAGTCTTTGATGGCATCTGAGCTCAGTTGCTGGCAGGCATGGCTTCATGATGGCAATATCAGCCCTCCTGTGCTACTCAGCAGTACCAGATTGACCTTGATCAAACTTGGGTTCATGATTATATTATGTCAATTTACCCAGTCTGGATTTAGACTGGTATGTTTTCTTGGTCACCCTTATGCTACCTGGGAGGACAAACAAAATCTGTTGTGAAGAAACCCAAGAGTGATTAGGACATAAAATCCAACCTTACAGATGAGAGTGTCAACTCAATCTGGCAGAATTTTACTTTTTTTTTTTTTTTCCCAATAAATGGATTAACAAAAAAATCTTGACAAAGTCTTAACAAATGTTAAGAGATTGTCAACATTATACCATATTTTATATCAGTCTGTCATAAAATACATTATTACTCAAGTCAGTGAAAACTCATTGTAACATGTATGAGGAAAAAACGTAGAATACTGAGTAAAGAGATAATCTTTTTTTCACTAGGGAAAAAAGAGAAAAGATTGCAAAGATTAAAGCATAATGCTCAGCACCCATAGTCTTTGAAGTGACTAATAATACTTCAAAATCATTCAACATTTTCCCCAAACTCCTCTAACTTAAAGGCTCTCATACAATATTCCCAGCCTCAGAATCAAAGCTTTCCTTTTTGTTCCAAGCAAGCACTTCATGCCAGGTCTTCAGTCTGTTTCCTGAATTTGTGTCAATTCTTACTCCTCTCACACACAATTTAAAACTTGAAGTCCTGAGAGGATGTTGCTCTCAAAATAAATGCTGGAGATCTGGCTTTCAGCAGTGACACTGCCACAATGTTCACTTGTCATTATTGTATTTTTGTTAGCCAGACAGATGAGTCAAAGTCTATATACCTAAACAGACCTACAGAGATGGAAGGGGTTAAATGTGAGTGAAGGCAGTATTTTATCACCTGGGTGCCTACAGAGAAATCAGTAGAAATTTTGCCATTTGCTCTAATAAGGCTGTATGACATCTTTAACCAACTATTCTGTCCTAAGCAGTCCTTAGAACCTTAGTCCTAAGTATCCATGTTTCCAACCTTTTAAATTCAGCGCCTGACCGAAGAGTGAAAACAAGTGTTTTCTCTTTTTTTTTTTTTTTTTTTTAAAACTGGAAGCAATAAATTTAGTATCAAATCTTCTACTGAGAAAGAGCTTAAGTCTTACACATTATTGTAGTGATGCCTGATTTTCCATGAATCTAAATATACTTTCAACTAGGTTTCTTTTTTGGATAATAGGAAAAATAATGGATAATAGGAAAAATAACAAGCAGTTTCTTAAATTTTATACCAAATTTTGGTATTCACCAAGAACAGTCTCTGAATAAAAGCGATGATAGTTTGAAATCATCAGATGGTGACATGACTTCCATCATAATCTCTGTATCTTGTCAGATATCAGTCAGCATAAATGCACACTCCAAATAGGAATATTGTTATTTCTAATGTTACCATAATCTAAATCCACCATTCAGTTCTTCAAAACTATTAAAAAATTGATGGTGCTTGATGATTATTATCCACGTTTTTTCATCTATCAATATCAATTAAATAGATTTTTATCTCTGTAACTCTGCCATGCTTTTCAGGTCACTGAATATCTCAGAGTTAAAATATACCTGAGCCATTTTAGCTTACATTTTTTACTCCAATTTAATCCTCATTTAAATTGTTTCCATTAGTGTCCACCACTGCACTGCAAAAAAGATAAAGTTGGCATCATTAAGCAAAGATGTGGTAAATTGCCCTACATAAGTGAAAAATGGAGAAAGGCAAAATCTGAAAAATAAAAAGTATCATTGATATCTAAGTCTATGGTTTTCAAATAAAAAGTTTTGGTTGGTTTTAGACTAATAGAAAAGTAGCTGTAATAAAAAAAAGAAAATCTCTTTATATTTTGGAATCTTGTGACTTTAACCAGTATTAAATTATTACACTAATATGATAAATCCATTTAAGTAGGAAAGGAGTTCATAGAGCCATTCAGAGCTTCACCAGAATGAAAGGTACCAAGCTGTCTGTGGAAGACTCTGCACAGTGAAATTATGGAGCAGTGACATTCAGTGGTTTAAAATATCTGGTTGGATCAGCTTTGAAGTGATGAACTGTGAGCTCTGGTGAGTGAAGGAGCACTGGCTAATGGGTACAGCACTTGTAATGAGAAGAAGCCTCTGCCTTAAATCTGTGGGTAAATGAGGTGTTCCTCATTCCTCAAGTTTGATAAAGAGAAATAAGCCACAGTAGGACAGTACAGATAAGCTGGCCAGGACAGCCAACCACTAGAGTCCCTGGGAAAATCCACACAAGTGGATGTCCAAAGCACAAGGACTGAAAACTGGAATTTCTAGAGAGTAGGTGAGTGTCATGGTTTAACCTCAGCTGGCAACTATGTCCCATACAGCTGTTCACTTCCTGCCTCTCAGCCTTCCCCTGTGCAAAGGTAAACCAGGGAGAAAAATAAAACTTGTGGGTTGAATTGAGAACTGTGGGATAATAGAAACAAAATAAAACGTTAATAATGAAGATAATAATAACAACAATAAT
>WAAE01029601.1:0-15523 GCA_013400495.1 Nicator chloris | reverse complement strand
ATTAATAGAAAAGAGAAAGACAGATGGATAGAAAGACATTCTGACCTTGTAGGAAACAGAAAGTATTTAACATTATAGTAAGCATTAGTAGGCCTTTGTATGTTTTGCTTAAAGAGTCTGAAAGTAACTCCAGTACATGTGACCTATTTTTAGATTTTGGACTATTGCAAACCCTATTTCTGATGTATTTGGAAGTGTTCTTACTTGAAAGGTGCAATGAAAGTTTCAGGTATTTCTTCAGTGAAACTTTCATGTATATTGAGAGGAGGAGGTTTAAAATTGCAATTTTATGTCTGAGTGAAATTTGTTTATAGCAAATGAGATGTAAAGAAAGGCAACCACATATTCCTCACACATGCAAGAGCTTGTTCTGTCAGCAGTTTCTGCAGTTACTTTTGTTGCACACTTCATGATTAGTTAATGCATGTTGGGCATGTTATAAATGCATGTCTGGCATATCAGAATATGATTTATACTGTGTAAATCATAAATACTTCATTCAGTATTTTCACTGCTCATTACCCAGAATTGTCTAGCAGTGCTTGAGAGACTAAATGAATTCTCCTAAGACCTAAGTGCTGTCCTCAGCAATATCTCCGTGTTTACATTCTCAGCTGCATGGACCACTTTTTGAAATTACCTGCTGTGCGAATAAAGAATATTAAAGTCTTTGTCATGCTAAAGTAGAAATTTAATAACAAGCAGTAAATAAAAATACTGTTCTTTTCTGAAAGAAATTGATGTCTCAAATTTTGATATCCAGTCTCAAAACAACAGTATTAATCATCTAGTTGGGTTAAAAAGAAAGTTGCTTTTAAACAACTTCTGGTCATTATTCAAAGTTAATTGTTTATTTTAAAGAGGGAAGTGAACTTTTTTGTATGAAATGGTGAACAGTGCTAAAATTAACCTGATCTGAAGCATGCAATGTACTGTTTAACAAAATGATGCACCTTAAATTAGGATTGTTTAAGAAAATAGCAGTGTCTTCTTGATGTTTTTATTTATACAATTAACATAAATATTAACATAAATTATCTGAATTAAAACCAAAGTTTGAGTCTTTTTCACAAGAGGTTGTGCCTCTCTAGGAGTACAGATATCTGGGAGTGACATTTGTGTCCTGGAGGGTATGAGACTGGCTGGGTCAGCACATGATGGGGACCAGGCTCTTCATAGCCTGGCTGTGCCATGGAGAGTGATGTGGCCACCATGGCTTCCCTTCTGGTGCCTTTAATGGGTGCAGTCTTTAATGGTAAAACTAGCTTGCTACTTTAAAGCTTGGAAAAGCATCTTAAATTGTTGTTTTAATCCTTTTCTTTCAGCTAGTGACACCTGGTGAATTGTTGAGTTCTTGTTCCTGTCTGTATTCTCACTAACTTAATCATTTGGTCTTCTTAACTGGCAGACATACGCTCAGTTAAAACTTAATGTTGGTACCAATGGAAAGAGATGTCTAGGAAAGAGATTAGGTTGAGAATAGTGTGAGCTACAGGAGAATGAACATTCATTTGCAGGATATTCATCTTTTTGAGCTATACTTGTTTTAAGGATAAAAAAAAAAATTGTGGTTTAAGAGTAGAAAAGCTTTGAAGTAAATATGCATTACGTGTCACCCCCAAATGTCTGTCCTGACTAGGTTATGTACCGATTTGGATGGGATCCCATTGGGATTAAAAACTTCCTTAGTTAACTCTACCTGTCCATATAAAAGATAGCAAATCTGTGTTGTTCTGACTTCCGGGTTTAGTTCATAAAGCTGTGATGTGAGGCACAAACAAAAATGTTGCTGTGATACTATAAAAAGGGTTCTTGAACTCAGGATTTATGCCTGGTGTTATCCCCTGCTATTCTACAGATACAGCATAAAAACTGATTCTAAGCCTGTTCTAGTGATGCTGGTAAATATGTTTATATAAAATCTGGATGGGGTGTGCACGTGTTTGTTTGTTAGTAGAAGACTGTTCTGAAGCTGAACCAACTTGAGTAAATTCTTTTCTTCCCTGCTGCACTCTGCATGAGGTTGAAAATAATTTGCTTTAGCTTAGTCCCCACACCATGTTTTCTCTCAGTGTGGTGGTCATAAGGGTAGAGTACTGAAGGGTAGGTAGATAAGGCCTTTTCCGTCACCTGATGGTCCAGGACAGCTTTCCTCCGCTGCAGACTTGAAAGTGACTCCCATGATAGAATGATAACACACAGGGTGGTAAATAGACTGTGGTTTTCTCTCTGAGTGGGAGCTTAATTTAATGGCATTTAAAAGAGTTCATGTTTTGTAATCTCATGTTGTTACATGAGTTATTTGCTGCAGAGCTCTTTCCTGCATATGCTCATTGACCTAAGCGCTAATGCGTCAGACTGCTGTTCATCGGACCTATACATTCCAAAAAATGGCACATTTTCAATTTGTCTTCCAAGATGCTCCGCGAAGTGCGTGTAGTGTACTACAAAGCAAAGGGAGATCCTTAGGTGTTTTAGTTGACTTGATGATTGATTAAATTAGGTAATTCTTGTAGAGGATGCTTTGACTCTGGTCGTAAATGAAGTGAAAACCTGTTCATTACAAGCCTTATTAATAAGAAACTTTTATTCTACCCTTACACCTCATGCATAACCTTATCTTGTTTTAATAAATGTCAGCTATTGTAATACATAATTAAGCTGTTTTGAGCAATTTCTCAATTATTGTAATAAATTGTGAAACACACTATGTCAATCCTTTAAGTCATATCAAAACAAGCTGGGTTTTGGGCTTATTGTGCTTATGTCTTAAGGAAATACATTCAATAAGAACTTTTGCTGGTGGTTTGTAAAACATTAACTGCACAAGAAATTAAGCTTCAGAAGTTTCTTGAGCTGTAGATAGAGTGATACTGTTTTGATAGTAGCAGATGCTGATCCCTGTTCTTGCTTTTATTTTATTGTGGAGTACAGGGGGTTCAGCGTGGTATTTACAACTGGATTTCTTTGTTACACCTGAGAATGGAAACTTTAACTTTAGTTGTCTTGCTAGTATGTATGACAGGCAGTGTCTGTTTCAATTCTTTGCCACTCCTTATTTTTTTAGATGTTCAATTTGCTCTGTATAGCTGTGAAGAAAATACAGTAACGTGTATTTCAACGGGTTGATACAAGATATTTCAAATGTTTATAAATCATCAGGTTTGGCTTACGAAATTTTCTTTATCTCTGCATATACTTACTGCAGCAGATGCCACGTGTGTAGCTTAGTTTATTAATCTTTGTATTGGGGGTTTTTATCTCAAAAGTATTCTACTAAATGGAAGTTTACTACTGCATTTTGATATTTTGCATCATCATGCTGGAGTACTGGTGAGCCTTTATTAAGGTTAATTTCCTTTCTATTGGAATTTCTAATCAACTAAAAGTATTTTCTGCTTGACTTTATTATTTGTTTATAACTGTCATATTTCAGTAGTAAGTGAGAGCTAATCTAGTGTGGGAAGAAGCAGGATACCTGGTTTGTGTAACCCTGTTGTAATAGATTTCCACAGCATGCAGACAGTATGTGTAGCAAGAATAGGCTTAAAAAGAATTGGTCCCAACTTTACTTTGTAAATCAGATTTAGATATTTAAAATACAAATTTGATGATAAATACATATTTCAAAAACAAATCAATGGTAATTGTGTTAACCCTGCAGAGGGGAGATTCTTTGATAGAATTATAGAGGTTTTTATTTCAAAGGCTTGTTAGAGTGATAAAGAAATGTGGAAGATGGATGTGGGGAAAAGGGCAGCTCTTATAGGTCAGTCAGTCTTATTCCTAGGGCATCCTAACTCTGTGTGCCACTGACATTGAGCATGTGAACTCTGCCTTTTATTTTCCTCTGATGTCTGATTTGAGACAAGTAGCTCATTTTAATTTTTTTTTTTTAATCCAAAGCTTAAAGCTTTTTCTGGGAGGTTATCAGGTATGTTTAGTTACTTTACTTCGGAAGTTAACTATGTGATTTTGTTAATTGTTTGTTGTTGAAAGGGGAAGTTGCTCTTCAGGCATAGCTTTATCAGCCGCAGTGTAAATGTATCTGCATGAGTGCTGTCCTCTACATGCACCTGAGATCTGCAGGCTGCATGTAGTTAGGTTTGCAGGTTCAGTATCTTTTTTCCTAGTCTCTTATACTTAATGAAGTTCTTCAAGCTTGTTACAGGTACAGATTAATTCTTGGGAAGGAAATTGATCTGTACCTACAGAATTTATGTTGTATGTGGGAATCATACTATCTTTGTTATAAGGACCTGCTTAAAGTTCACAGAAGCTTATAATGGGGAATTAGGTGTTGGGAAGAGAGGTCCCTCTATGCTTGGTTTGTTTCGGATTTGCTTTGGTAATGTTTGACTGTCTTTGCTTTTATGCTGTCAAAATGTCATTATTTGGATCTTTCCCAATGTTTTTATTCAAGTGATAGGAAACAGAAGGGAAGGAACTAATTGGGATGAGTCTAGGAAACATGCTCTGAATACATGTACAGCATTTGTGCTTTCTTACCCAGATTTCCAGCATGTGAGATGTGTGATGGCAGACGCATTGTTGACAATGTAGTTACAGCTCATGAGGAGTCCAAAATGTGTTTCTATACCTACTGCCCACTAAAGCAAAGTGTATGTATTTCTCCTTAGTGGGGTTCTCTCGAATTCTTGCTTTATAAAGAGGAGCTTGTCTTGTTAGCTCATGAGTAATGGCTACATCCTACTATCTTTTGTCAGGGTAGGATTTCCTCCTACATGCAGGGAAAAACCAGAAAATTAGAAAGTGATAGAAGCTAAAATAAAAATAACTGTGAGAAGAAATAGTCCGGATTAATCACTGATTCTCGAAGACAGCAGTTCTTTCTTTAGGTGAGAAAATTACTCTTTTCTTGGTAGTGGTATCTTCAGGGGGTGAGGCAACCCATATGTTGCTGGGCAGAGGGTACTTGCGTGTATTGATGTTACACATTTGATTAAGGCAGAATGGAAAACTACCTGCAGTTCTGAAGCACCTGATACCTTGGTTGCTTCAATGCAAGAGGATTAAGGCACTTAAAACTTGCTAAAATACTAAACTGTGAAAGCTTATAATTCTCTTTGTGCCTCAGCATTATTGTGAGGGCAGTATAGGTGGCAACAATTTAAACAAAGGCATGAGGGGAAATAGTTTGTGGTGGATTGTGTATCTTTTTCGTTATCTTCTGTATACTGCAGTACTGCAGCAGTGGTACCTGAGCTGGCTATAGAATATTTGGTATGCACATTGCGACTGGCAGAAGCCTTTCGATGGAGGTGGTTGCAGAAAATGTTAGAAAACTTTCTATGAAGTCTTACCAGTCGTCTCCCTCCGTGACTTGAAGTTTTTTATTCCCTGCGGGTTAAAAACCTTTCACTTTTCAATGTTCCATTTAACTTCAACATTTGGAGACTGGGGTCATTGTTTTTTTTCAACAAATCAATCTGTTTCATGATCTGTGACCGCAAGTGGTCGGTGAATATTTATTTCCCCCTCACCTCAACAATTTTTTTACGATTTGAAGTACAGCCTAAATACACACAATAAACATAATCCATGTCATACTGAAATTGAGATGTTTGCTGAGGCTGTGCAAAGCAAGAGCTTGTTTGAAAACTGTGTATTTTGTTGGATTGTCATCACCTGCTATCATATTACAAGTTTTCAAGTCTAAAATGAAAGTATTCCACTATCAGTCCTGAAATACGCAGGATCAAAATGTTACATGGGGAGTAATATTTGACAATCCTTTTGATGCACCTTTCTCTCCACTGTCGTTATGCTTAGTAGGGTTTTTTTCTTGTGGGAGTAAACAGTTTAAAACATCCTTATTAGGGAAGTGTATGAGCATAAGTGGTCACGATCTCCATTTGAATCATTGGTAAGAGGTGTGTTAGAAAACAGATAGTGTGGCATTGCTGACACTTTATTCTACTGAATGAGAAAATTGCTTACAACTTCTTGTCTGTAAACCAAGCCTTTTTTTTTTTTTTTTCCCCTTCCCCCCAAATCTGGAAATCCAGGTAATTCCTTTTCAGGAAGCCACTTTTGCCTTTTTCTTCTTTATTTATTTATTTGCTTGGTTATTTTGTTTTTCTCTAGACAACATAATGACTTTTAGCTTTAGTTGACTTTCATATTGGCAATCTAATGGCAAGATTTAGATGTAAGTTTATATAGAAGAGACAAATAATACCAAAAATAGAGAGGGAAGAAAAAGTACTCTTTTTTGTTGGTTTTCATGTTTTTAAGGTTAAGGTGAAATGTTAGCGCATTTCTGTTGATTTTCCAGTCTATATGATAATTATTGCTTTTTGGGAATCAGTACTTGGGCTGAATATTTTGGTGGTTGATAAATTGATTTGATATTTCAGATTTGCTAAGTTACAATTTTTTAGATTTGCAAGTTATAGTTTTTCACCAGAAAAACTAAATCACATATGATCTTGATTTTTCAAAATAATCTGATTGTGTATATCATTGCTATGATCCCTGTTAATTTCTTCAGCTCTTCTTTACAATAACTTACTTGACTCAAGTTTGGGAACTTCAGAAAAATGATATGATTTCTTACGTGTTTCCTACGTATCCTGAAAAGGGTAAGATTTCCTATGTAATTCACTCGGCATCTCTCAACGTTAAAAATAGATCTATGAAAGTCTTCCCATTTTTTGGCAATTTTTTGTTTGTAATTGTGCTATTTTGGTTACTTTTATTTCTAATAAAAACTTAGAGCCGATGTTTAAACAAACTAGGCTAGCATGAACGTGGGAATTTTTAAAATCGAAACTAAAATGGGGAAAAATGGTGAAAATATTTGTCAAGATTTAAGCATTAGAGAGAGTAGTTAATTTCTGTTGCTTTCAGTAAGAGCCTCTCACTGATTACTGTTTTGTTCTTTTTATTTCAAATCTTCATTGTAGCTTTGCATATTTGATTACATCTATTTCTTTATATTCAGCAGTTCAGGAGAACTTAATCCCTCAGCTATATAGTGCAATCAGAAATAAGCTTTGACACACAAGGAAGAGTAGGCTAAACAGCAGAAATGCATATTAAAGTACTCTTACATAAGGGGAGGGTATTTTTAAATTATTCTGGCTTAGTGGTGTGGATTTTGTAAAGGCACTCATGGTCTTGTAAACACATGCAGTTAAAAAAAAAGACTGTCTTAAGCATAGGAATTCTTCTGTAGAGATCATGGAGGGCTGAGAGACTAAATTCATTGTCCATGTTCTTTCTCATTTTACTTGAAAGGTTGGAGGGTTATTCACTGGGTTTTTTTGTTGTAGTTTTTACTTCACAACCAGATTCAACTTGCACGCAATTTTCAAGAGCTTTCACAATTTCCTTTTTTGATGTTTTTATTAAAATAAGAAAAAAAGGAGAGAAAAAGATGAACACACAAACTTTGCTACCTCTAAGGCATACTCAAGATTCTGAAAATGCTTTCCTGAACGGTGTCCATCATAATGGAATCTGGATCAGACTAGGAGCACCTGTAAAATGCATTTATTTTCTTCTGTTGTTATAATAGCAAGATGTGAACTTCAGCTGCATCCAAAGCAGCCACAAGGACCACAGGTGACCAGCAGAACAAGAGAAGGGGATTCTGCCTCCACTGTGCTCTGGTGAGACTTCCCCTGCAGTGCTGCATCCAGCTCTGGGGTCCCAGCACAGGAAGGACGTGGACCTGTTGGAGTGAGTCCAGAGGAGGGACACCAAGGTGATCAAAGGGATGGAGCACCCCTCCTATGAGGAAAGGCTGAGAAAATGGGGATTGTTCAACCTTGAAAAGAGGTTCTGAGATGACCTGATTGCAGCCTTCCAGTACCTGAAGGGAGATAAGAAAGACTGAGAGATGTTTCCAAGGGCATGTAGTGGCAGGTCAAGGGGGAATGGATTAATATTGAGATTAGTTTTAGATGACATACTGGGATTAAAGTCTTTACTGTGAGGATGGTGAGGTATTGGAACAGGTTGCTCAGAGCAGCTGTGAATGCCCCATTCCTAGAAGCATTCGAGGTCAGGCTGGATGGGGCTTTGAGCAACCTGGTCTAGTAAAAGGTTCCCTTTCATCCCTTGCATCCCTTCCTATGGCAGAGGAGTTGGAACTAGATAATTTTTAAGGTCTCTTCCAACCCAAACCATTACAAGATTCATAGAGCCATAGAATGGCCTATTCTGTAGTTCTAAATATGGCTTTAATATTTGTTGATGCTATTTAAAAAGATTAAAAAATCATAGATTAGATAATGGGGGAAAAGATGGAAAAAATGGATTCTAAAAGACCATTCATATTTTATGCTTTGGTGTCAGGCTAGTAGCTGAATTTGTAGCTAGGTAAGCAATCCTGAAAATTGTCAGGAAAAATGGGTGTGTTTTTGTAGTGTTGACTTATTGACCACTTTATACTGTTCTTTGTTTGATATTCACCCATAGCTATTCTGAACATGTTTCATGTTGCAGTTCCTTGAAAACTTTCATCCTAGCATTGAATCCCAATTTGTCTACTGGATGACTTAAATGATCCCTACAGGGAACCGAGGATTGATACGTACATTTATCCAGAGCAAATCCTTCTCTGAAGATGAGTTTGTAAATACATTGTTTACATTATTTTCTTTCCAGAAGTACTGTTTTTAATGGCATACTTTTCAACAGTGGGCATGCAAGTACAGTGAAGTTACATTTTTTTCATACTAATATTTTTCTTTTTAAATTTATCCATTTGTGGCAAAATGGTGAGACTGTCCACTTCCAGGGATCAAGTAGTTAGTTAATGTGTCTATACAGCTATATATTTTTTCCATCTATTGTTTAGCCATACCTGCTCTTACATATTATGCTCAGATACTGCAAATGTTTCAAGTAACTTTACCTTCAGTAATAATGCATTTATTCCAAGTATTCTTGTTGTTCCTTTGCTGAAGTTAAAATAGTATGTGAAGCATTGAGAAAATAAACAGAAAAATCGTCAGTGATGACCATGCAGCCCTTCTCTGAAGTGTATGACTTTTCATAGTCAAGAAGAATCAATCTTGCTTCCAAGAAATCAATTCCAGTATTAATATGTATGCCTAAGCAGTGTCCTATTGTACAGCTGTTAGTGTATTCATATGTATATCATATTTTATGGATTCAAACAAATATTCCTTGCAGGTTAGTAGCTTATTGTATCAGAAATTTTAGTTGTAGTTGCTTCAAATCTGGATATAAATATGCATTGTGACAATGCTGAAATTATGTAAAATATCAAATGTTCCTGTCAAATCGGCTGAGTCATCTATTTCTCTCAAGTTCTCTTTTTTATTTCAAATTTAAAGAAGTTTTGCAGCATACAAGACAATTAAAAATAATAACACTTCAGTATTTTTGCTTTGAATGGTTTCTACTGCATGAAATTTAAGTTCGCCATCTAAGGTAAAGGATTGGACACAGATAGCAGAGCAATGGCTGGCTAGTGATCTACTTCATAGTTTAAAGGAGTATTTTAATTTTACAGGCAAGGAAGTCTAGTTTTACAAACAAACGAGTTTTTAGAGCAACCAGTTTAAGAGCAAAAAACCACATTATATTAAAACTGAGTAACTTTCAAGTGCTATGCCTTTGCTTTAAAATATATCTGATTTACCAAAACCAGTAAATTTATTTGCAGTACATTGAAAGTTTTACCTAGACAGCGTAAGTAAGAGGTTTGCATAGTCCTGTGTTTCTTACTCTCTGTAAGAGTTGGCTTTTGGGTTTGTGCTGGCATCCTTATAAATCACAGCTCTGTCTTTCGCTGTTTCTGAAAAGGAAAGAAGTTGTTGTTGGTTTACCTGTAGGGAATGAGTTACAATTCTGTTAAAAAACAGTTTTGAGTATTACCTTATTTCTGAATAAAACAAAATTCCTTTTTGGGTTTTGAAGACTTTAGATAAATCTTTTTAGACTTTATTCTTTACTTCAGTTTCTCATGGCCTGACTTCTTGTTTCATCGCACTTTACACCATTTTTGAGGATGGAATAAATAGAGAGCGTACCAAACTGGAGCTTGCATAATATATTTGTGTCTCTGAGGAATGAGATCAATTTCTGTGGTATCAGTAGTCATCATTCCTTTGACTAAATGTTCAAAGGATTTTTAGAAGATAGTAACACTGCATTGACTTAAGGCTTCCTGTGCACAGTGAAGTAAACCAGAGATCTTTGAAGTACTGGACATCTTGTGTGCCATTCCCTTTTAAAGATTAAAACCTGACATAGCCACTTAAGGGTTTACTAATAGGCTGAGGCAAATCATTAACGTTTTTTATTAGGTTGAAGATATATTATCACTTTTATTCTTTCTTGCATTATTTTTATAAGAAGACTTCACAACTATGAACTAGCCCACACTTCGTCTTTTAGTCTTTTGTGTCCTTCTTAGGAGTGATTTCTGAAGAAGCAACCCCTTGAGGCTAGACATTTCATAGAGATTTGACTAATTTTGTGAAGTTAAATAAAAAGCAAAAACCATGACACTGAGTAAACAGGAGAAGAGTAGCTTGACTGAATTCCTATGCAAGACAGAGGCTTAGTTTCAAGATGGTCTCGGTTCTTAAATTTAGAAGTGGTTCTTCTTTTTTTCTTGGAAACGCTTGAGAAATGGGAAAGTGAAGATTTGGAAAACAGAAAATTTCATATTTTACTATAAAATTTCATGAGCTGATGGAAACTTTTGAAAAGTTCCATTTGCAAATGAAATTTAAAGCAAGGGTTTTAGTCTGAGGTGTGTTAGGTTGGTCTAATGGTTCTTAGGGAAGTTGTTGAGAGTTTTAATGTCTTCAGTGGGAGACTAATTAAGTCAACAATAAAAAAGAGGAAAAATTTTACTCAATGGTGGAAAAGATTTTTTAAAACAAAATACAAAATAAGAATGTTAACCCATAAGTGGGCTTCTTGCAAATCCTTGTTTCTTTGATGTGTGAAATAAGGCTGCTTAGGGAGCCATAGGGTTTTGTGGTTGCTGTTTTACTCTGGAAAGCTGTCAGTACAGCTCTCTCTTTGTGGGCTCCTGTACCTCGGCTCACAGCTGCACCTCCAGCAATAGTGGATTTGTTCATTACTCTCCCTGCAGGATCACCCATCGGTGCAAACTTGATCCAGATCAAGTGTAAGCAAATAATAACACTTCTGTTGACTTGATCGGAATATGCAACAATGCTGCTTTTCAGCTTTGTGGTGGCTGTGGTAGCACAGTTGATCCTCTGTTCAGTGTAGGTTTGAAACAGAGTCACACTTCCAGTGTTTTGAACAAATTCATACAGAAAAGCTGGAAAACTCTGGTGCTATGCATCATGTGAACGTGTGGGCTTTTGATCTAGTAATTAGGCAGCCTAATACCCAGTTTACTGTCTTGAAATTTAGATCAAATCTCTGTTGTTTTCCTTCTTTATTGCTGAGAGAACTTGTTGCATACAGCTTCCTCTAGTCTTTTCTCTCACTGTTTTCAATACCTTGTAAGTCTTCTCTCTACTTCGGTTTCTCCTCACTTGTCATTTCAATTTGCATGTCTGTTGTTCATTGCCCATTATACTTCCTTGCTCAAACTTCATTCTCCAGCTGCTTTATCGTGGAACCACCAATAAATGTTTGACTTTAGAACTTGTTTTGTTGCGGTTTTTAAAATTATAGATTCCAGAGTAACTTTCCCATCAAGAACAAATTTGTAGGTACTGCTTCACAGTCTTTTTTAGTAGATTTAAATATTGATATGATAGTAAAAATAAAAATAGGTGATGCTTTTTTTCTTTTCCCTAAAACTGCATAGTGATAGGACATAATTTCAGTTGTTTATATGCTGTAATGGAATTGAACACTGATAAGCTGAAGGGACAATTCAAGTAGCTTTTGTATAAATTATAATGTGGACAACAAAGTACAGGCTGAGCTGTTGAAGTGAACTTCACAATGAGGTTAGGATTGCGTGTAGATCATTATAATCTGTGCAGTTCTTTTATGTTTACTTGGTTGCTTGTCCTCTTCAAAGACTTTAGTTTGAGATTTTGCTCAGTTTGTTTTATTTAGTTGGTTTCAGTAACAGTATACTAAGATAATATAGACTTGTTATTTCTTTCGAAGTTGAATTTTAATTTTTTAGCGAGCCCTGTTTAATTTAGCAAATCTGGTCTTGATTCTTGAGAACCATCTTCACTTCCATCAATTTAAATATGTTTTGTATAAAGCAAAGGTGATGATGCTTCTACTGCAGTTCATTTGACAGAAGGAACTTCATGCCTGCCACATGTGCTGCCATCATCAAGTTTCTCCTACTGCTCTTTTCTTAATGTCTATTTCATCATAATTCGTGATAAATAGCTTCATTTTGGACCCTGCTTCCAACAGTAGAGATAGCTAAGTTGTGAAGATCCAGAGCTCTCTTGATTCTGTAGGATCATAGAATGGTTTGGGTTAGAAGGAACTTTAAGGATCATCTAGTTCCAACCCATCTGCTATGGGCAGGAACACCCTGTAACCAGATTGCTCAAGGTCCCATCCTGCCTGGCCTTGAACACTTCCAGAGGTGGCCCACAAGTTCTCTGGACAACCAGTTGCAGTGCCTCACCACTCTTATAGTAAAGAATTTCTTTGGACTGTTTAATCTAAATCTACCCTCCTTCATCTATAAGGCCATTCCCCCGTGTCCTATCAATACCTCTCACTGTTAAAAGTCCCTCTCCAGCTCTCTCATAGGCCCCTTTTAGGTACTGGAAGGTGCTAAAAGGCCTTTCCAGAGCCTTTTCTTCTCTCAGCCTTTCCTTGTAGGAGAGGTATTCCAGCCCTCTGATCATCTTGGTGACCCTCCACTGGACTTGTTCCAATAGGTCCACATTTTCCTTGTGGTAGGGGTTGAAGAGCTGGATGCAGCACTACTCCAGGTGAGCTCTCACTAGAGCAGACCAGAGGGGGAAAATCCCTTGCCTTGCCTTCCTGGCCACGCTGCTTTGGATACATCTCAGGGTGCAGTTGGCTTTCTGGGTTGCAAGCGCACACTGACAAGACTCATTGAGCCTCTCATTCACCCACACCCCCAAGTCCTTTTCCTCATGGCTGCTCTCAAAACAACTTCTCAGAATTTCTGAAAGGATTTTTGTAAACATTTATTATCTTACTGTATTATGACATTGTTTTAGTTCTGTGGTGAATTCTATTTCCAACTGAATTAAAAAACCTAAACGTTGACCTGTTCTATTTTCCGATCTTAAAATCTGTAGTCACCATAGCAGCATAGTGAAAGAAGAATCTGAACTGTAGAGACAAGAACAATCATTTTGAAGAGCTGGGAACCCCCCAGATTATATCTAAAGCTTATCTAAATACTCCGGTAAAAATCCCTTCAAGAAGTGTTCCTTATAACCTGTGCTAGGGACATACTGGGTTCAGAGATGGACCTTGGAGAAACGTGGTAAGTTTCAGCAGTAGTGTGGAATAAAAATACAAATATCCCAGTAAACTTAGAGCACTGAGATTGTCCCAATTGTTTGACATGACAGTAATAATGATAATTTTTAAAACAAGTCCATGAGATTAATCCAGACAACTGATATCTGACTGTAGTATTTTTAAGTGATATTTCTAAATGTTACTTTAAAAATATTACAAGATCTGGGAATAGAACCTCAGATTTGTGCTCAATTCAAGTAAATTTGGTTCTAAGGGTATGTTTTGTTCCAGTGAGTCTTTCTGATCCATGAAATGATAATGCCTAGAGGATTACTGTTAGAGATACTACCTATATAATATGAACCATGTTGGGAAGAAAGATGAGTTCATTTTGCTGTATGAATATACAATATCCCTTTAGGTGGCATATTGGTTGGACTGCAATCCAACAGTTTATTTCATATGATCAATATCAGAAATGGCAGGGAGAAGAGTGCATGTCAACAATTCAACAGAAGGAAGCATGCACAGTTCAGTAGACAGAAAATTCAGGTTTTTATTTCCTTACTGCATGGTTGCTATGACTCAGCCTTCCTAAAAAGCACTGTTTCTTTGTAACTAGCAAGATTTGCTTACTGTTATCAAACACAAGCATGAAATGTCCTAACTGTGCATGTATATCTTACTTATCTGTGAAGCAAACCTATAGTTTACTTCAGTAAACAGTACTAGTGCCTCTGCTAAAGGAAGCCTCTGCCATTCTGGTTTACCATTCAACTGATGAGAAGTTTCATCCTCAAGTCTTGTTACAAAAGTGTATTAAAAGATTAGAGTCCAGGGAGATAAAAAAAATTAAGGCTCACTTCACGGCAACAGTCTGGCAGATTTTTATTCTTAAATTTTCATCAGATTGTGAGAGTGAAATAATTGCATAACTAGAATCTTAAAGGTTTGGGAGTTTTTAGTTAAGAAACCTTCTTTAAGAGCAAGCAACAAACTAAGGTTAGTTTTTTGTAATACAAACACTCAGCTTGTTTTATTTACTTTAAAGATGGATCTGGTTACCAGGTGTTGTGCTGAAACTGTATTCAAGATGCACAACTTAAATTTTAGTATGGTTGTACCTGATTATTTTATGCTTTACTAACAAGACAGATGGCTGATCCTTTCAAAGGTCTTTTCTTGAGTTCCCTTTTATTAAATAGTAATGTAGACTAATTTTGAAGAAAACTATAAATCTGAATTACTACAAGTACTACTGGAAGCTTCTTGGACTATTTAATTTCAAGCTTATGGATCGTAGTTACCAAAAGGAAATAAACCGCAGTGGGAAGATTTCTGGTTACTCTTCAGCATGCTTTGGTATGTTGAAAGGCAGCATACCTGGGTGGTAACGCAAATACAAGCTTCCCTTAGAATGCATGTAATATTATTTTAAGGAATATTTTGGCAAAAGGATACTGTTTTCCAAGGCTGTTGAACTGTGTAATTCAAGATCAGCTCAAGTACTTGACATAGAAACAGTCGTTTGGTGAAAGAGTATCATGTTCTAAACTTTTAAAGATACAGGTCTTCTGTTATATCAGTCAAAACATGATCTTTATGAGATGACAGATGACATCAGTTGGACTTTGTATATTGAGAGTGAATACTGCATATTTAAAGGTTGAGTACAGGGGGGAAAAAACCAACAAGGGTGTTCCAAAGGAGGCTAAGGAACAAAGAACCAAGTGGATTAAAAAAAAAAAAAATTACTAAGGTAACATCTGTTGCTCTTAAACTTGGCTTATTAGTTTTGAATGTTAGTGCCACTTTGTGGATTGTCTTTGTGTCTCTTCATCCCAGCACATAGATTCTAGAAAGAGTTATGGGAACAAAGTTGCTGAAGGAATGCGGTAGAGGGAAGAAGGAATTGGTCATCTCTCTCATTGTAGAGGGATAGTGATCCAAATTGTCCTTGAGCACGTTGTGATAGGAGAACGAGTAATGGTTTTAAACGAAAATGAAGTAGATTCAGACTAGATAAAAGGAAGAGATTTTTTATGCTGAGAGTGGTTAAATTTTTTATGCTGGAGCAGTTTGCCCAGGAGGTGGTAGATGCTCCATCCCT
>WAAE01029579.1:0-24720 GCA_013400495.1 Nicator chloris | reverse complement strand
TCCTCAAGAGACCATCAGTAAGGATTTGATTAATTTTTTCATTTGGGGTGGTGAAGTTTGGAAAAAGAATGGTGAATGGGTGATTGAAAAGACACTAAACAGCAGTAATTAGCTTAGAATTTTATGCTAACAAACCATTTTAGCATGGTTCTCTTCAGCTTTTGTGAGACAGGTACCTTTTGAATAGTATTGGAAAATATGTTAATCTAAAGATGATTTTTATCCTGTTTCGTTTTAGGTAGAGCAGTGTCAGATGTCCCATACTGCTCTATCATATAGAGAGCAGTAGAATGAGCAGAATTAGAAACTTGCTTTTTTTTTCCTCAGATGGTTCCCTTTCTCGTCCCAAAGGAGCATGAAGAATGGGTTTTAGGTTAATGTTTCTGTCAAGCTCTCATTTATGGCGTTTCAGACTGTTCAGATGTCATTCCCATGTATGAGAGATGGATCCAGACCACTGCTGCTCTTCCTCCCAAAGCCAGATCTCCCTGGACCAAAGAGGAGACGTGGGGCACCGATGTGGTGGTTTCAGAGCTGGTTTTCAATTGTAACTTTCCAGCATTAGCTTGAACTAGGTCACCATAGGGCTTTGAAAAGCAGACTAATATTTAAAGGAATTCAGACTGTTTCTGCCATCTGAAACAATGTGAGATGTGTGCAGGAGCAGCTCTCTAAACCTCAGAGCTCAGTGGCTCTAAAGGCCTAAGAGAAATGCATCTTTGAATTTTGATGCAGTGCTTTTATATACCACATAAGATTGCTGGCTTGGAGGTTTGATTTTTTAATAATGGATGGAAATAACTTCTGCCTATGGCTGCTGATATGTTAAAATCCTATATGGTAAATCGATTTCAGTGCTTTGGGTGGAGGTCTGTTAGTGATTCCAAGTTACGAATTTTGGCTGATTTCCATTGCCAGGGTCTTGGACAAGAACTTAGATCATCCTTTAAAAAAACCAAACAAACCTGTGAGTCCTTTCCCAAAGAAACTGAATGATAGGCCTGATTTAGATATAATTTGTTTTGCAAATAATGTATTTATCCTTGAATAAGAGAAACGCTAATTTTAGCTGAAAAAACTGCCTAGAGCAGTGACCACTTGCAAGATTTTTTTTTTTTTTTGGGTGAATTTAAATCCATATCACTGTTAGAAAAATATGAAAAGTGGCAAGTATACCAGGGAGACAACAGAATGTAGACATCATGGCATGTGTAATGAAAATTTACTGAACAATAAAATAGATATTGACAACACAGATTTCTTAGAGAAAGACAAATGACACATGACATAATAGAAAAACAAAGAGTAGTGCTTTGTGTTACAAATAAACAACTCCCTTGAGAAACTTGAAGCATCTCGTTAAATGGAGACATTACTTCTGCTGAATTGAAATGCACGTTTTTACTACTTCTACTTTTCTTATGACAGCATGTTTATATTAGGAAAAAGCTTTCTTTGATTCTTCTGAATGCAGATGCATCACTGAAAGTTCTCATGTTGGCATAATTATTCTTCCTTAGTAATTCCTGTCCTGTAACACTGATTTATATCAGTAAAATATATCTGTTCTGTGGCTTTTATTGGTGGAACAAGTGAGTACTACGGCACTAGTTAAGGTATTTCAGCTTAGAAAACTCCAAATTGTTCAATTGGTGGATCTGGATAATGGAAAGTTTGCTGTAGTATCATCCTTAGGATAAATGCAACCAAGGGCTGTACTGTTGCTGCTACAGTCTATTTATCACGTGTAGAGTGTGTTGTCAGTGAAAAGAGAAATTTCCCCATAAAAATTGTCTCTGCTGAGAAGTTTGATCAGCAATTGCACCTTATTTCTCATGACTGATGTAGCTGGGTCAATGCAGACCTTATGTTATGTATATACAGATTATATGATCTTGAATTCTGGTCAAAACCAAGCTTTTACACATCAATTATCTGTGTTCTTTTTTAAGCTAGACTTCTAAGCCTAGTAATGGTTAGAAAGTATCACAGCTTTATCAACTCATGAAAAACATTTAAGATAGAAGAGGGTAGTTGAGAGGAAAGACCTTGGACATAAAGGTTAATAAATATTATAAATACTCAACATTGCTCTGATTTGGTTCATTTTGAGAAGATATGTAAAAGCTTTCTCACTGGATTTTCTGAAAAGCTGAAAAAAGATGTTTTGAAAGATTTTTGAAATTTTCACTAGAGTGAAATGCCTGGTATTTCATTCTTACTCAGTTTGGCTGTGCCAGACCTGTATGTCTCATTCCTGTACTAATACACAGATGCCTAGTGTAGATTGTGGGTTATGTGAAAAGGTATTGGAATTTATGGGAAATTATGAAAATGTCTTAGGATAATTTTGCATTTGCTTCAAGTTTCTGGAGCTCAAGATCTTGTCTTTGACTGAATCTTCAGGAGCTGGAGGATTACTAAAACCCTTTGCCATTATGTTCCAAGGAAAAGAGAGAGCAACTACTTTCATCTCCAAGCACACTTCAGCTGTGACTGTTGGGGTGGTTGGAGGCTCAACCATGTACAGATAACCTGTAAAATCATTTGTGCAAATCCTGTTTGTGTAGGTGCTTAAATATCTGCTTGAAAAGTGTGATGTAATAATTATCTTGGAAGCATCTGGACTGAGAGGTGCTAATAAAAGCAGAGAAACAGAAAATGAAGGCAGCAGTGTAGGCCTTGCAGTAGCTGGCCACACTGCAGAACAAGGTGTGATGAGCTGGGTGGGTGAGATTTCAGTGCAGTGGCAGAACCATCAGGAGAGGCAATAAGGGTGGCTGGGGGTCTTGACATCCCAGTGATGACATGGCAGGGATGGTATAGCATTGCACTGAGCATCTGGCTTTGTGTTGGGGGACCAGATATCTCCCTGCCAAATGGGTAAGACCTTTTTGTCTCATCTTAATAATAGCACATTTTCTTCTTACCAACTAGAATTTTGGAAGCTGGCTTTCCTTTTTTGAAGATTGTGTGCTTGTTTTAGGGGTGCATGGCAAATGGGCTAGCTTTAAAGAATTATCAGGCAAGTACTTTTTTAAAGTGATTTGGGCACGTTGCACTTTAGAGTGGCTTAGCCATTTGTCTGTTGAGGGATGTTGTACAGGATAGAATGTTTTAGGTGTCAGAAAGATCTGGGAGAACTGGCACATACAGGCTTCCAAAGTCTTTGCTTTGAATTCATGCACAAAATGTTCTAAGATTCAGGTAAGAGTAATCTTGCCTGAAGATGTCATGTATTGGTTCTTTTTACTGTCCAGTTCTCATTTTTGCAGATCTTGATGCAAAATGGCAATTACTTTGGTGAATTTGTCTTAGTTATTTCATTTGCCTTAACATTTTTCTTTCCAATCACATCACTCTAAGTCTTGCACAGGTTCGGATATTTTCCATCTCAGAAAATGCATTTTAAACATTGGTTTAAGCTTACATGGCATGAAAACTCTCCAAAGTGATTATCAGATTTCTGTGAGAACTCAGTTTGTTTGCAGTTGCTCAAGGCATAAGATCAAGATGATGTTTAATGGAGAACCAGGCTGGCAAGAATTAAAAGCATCTGGTATTGTATTACAAGCACTTTTACCTGCTGTGCTATTCCCACAGAAGATACAGTAGGCATGTTGAGCATGGAGAATGGTTAAAATATATACAACCAAGTAAAAAACCCCTAAATTACTTGGTGACTTTTATAGACAGCAAATCCACCAGATTCCAGTTTTGAACTTTGTGCTTCTGCACTTGTATCTGAATAGCTTTAGCTATTCTGAGAGTGGCTTTGGTTTCCTTCAGTTTTGGAATGGATTGGACCTTGTCCCTTTAGTGACAGGCCCTTCAAGCCCTTAGGGAAGGCCCTTCAGACCTCTTTCAGGAGAGGTTCTGAGTGCATTTCCTGATCTCCTCTTGGCTTCAAGGAGCTAGGTCAAGTCTGTGACTTAAAATAGCTACCACTTGTCATTTCCATGTTTTCTTAGTTCGTTAGGTTGGTTATGTGAACTGTAGGATCTGTTTAACCCCTTTGTTCAATGTTTGTGCAAAATATCTTTAGGGGAAGAGTAAGGTGGTCCTTTAGCGATCTTGGAGCTATTTATGGTAATAAGTGAAGTTTTTATATTAAAAAATTAGGAAATTTGAACTATTTGCAGTGTCTTGTGTAGACTGCAGTTACCAAGGAGCAGCTTTGGCTTTAACCTGCAGCACTTTGTTAACAATTCATATGAAAAAAATGAAGTAGTTTAATCCAGTTCCCCTTCTCTCCTCTCCTTCAGGACAGACATTTTCTCTCATTGCATCTTTGCTTACCCCGTGATCTCTGCACTTACTCATCTTTGGCATGACAGATGTGATGGATCTGCAAGGGGTTCTGAGTTATTGCCAGGCTTTAAGCTCTGTTTTGCCTCAATTTAATATTTTCATGTACTTCTTTCATTGTAAATTATTTTTTGAACTATAAATAACATCAATAAAAATGTTCATCAAATAGTTGGAAATTGTGTAATACCTGATCATACTGGCTTGTTACCCACAGGTAGCTTGCAAGAGTGAGTGCCACTGCTGCAGCCTGTTGTGAGGAAGAGTGTTGGCTTTAGGTGATGTGAAGGGAAAGCTGTGTGGAGTTACAGCCTCTTCCATGTGTTGAGCCACAAACTATGAGAAGAATGGATGTAGTAACCAGTGGGAAACTATGGCACTTCTGAGTTGAGGAGGAGAATATATTTGTGAAGGATCCTGAAAGCTAAATCTTCTTTTCAGTGGCTGTCCACGTACATCATTTATATCTATAAAGACTGTCAAGATCAGACCTGTTGCCTTGACCCTTAAGATAGATTTGGAAAATTTCTGCTTCTTTAATGTGCTTTTGTTTGGATGGTTGTTGTGGTTTTTGTTTGGGATTTTTTATTAGTTGGAAAATTTTTCTCTGTGTGAGATATTCCTTAAGAGGAAAGCTTGTTCTCAAGCTTATCTTGTACAACACAGTAAAGGGACCTGCTCTTCTCTTTGTCTGCATGTTTTCAAATGGCAAAAATATAACCAAGTATTAACTTCTGCTCAGGTGCTCAAAATGCCAGTTTGATGGTATCTTCCCACTGGCCAATTCTGAATCTGTTTCCAAAGCAAGTGACACAAGTAGGTGGTGCTGATGTGGTGAAAGCAGAGTAGAATGCCTTTTCTGTGTGCAGATGTCTTGCTCGGTAGGTGATAATGCTGTTTTTTGCTCAGAGGTCCTTTTTGCTGGATGTAACAGCTATTGTTGTAACAATGATTACAACATGAGTTATAACGAGTTCTTAACACCTTGTACTTGCAATGGATACTCCCTTTGAAAATGTGCCTGGTATAATGTCTGTAATCCGAGACTATTCATTTAACGTACTTTACAAATACAAGGAGCTTGCAATTATACAACACTGATTCACAGCAATGACCACCTTAAACATGCACTCAGAAGTTGGATTCAGTTTAAATTTGTGTTTCCATTTTATCCATGTTTATCTACACAACAAACACCAGCAAATATTTTGGGCTAATCTATGCAACGCAGGAATTATTTTGAAAACTTATGAAATTTATTTTAGATTATTGTAATGAAGTACAAAAATTCATCTTTTGATGCATTGGAATCAAACTGATGCCAATTCAGTAGATAACAAATTATTTGAATGTATGGGGTTTTGCTAAACTTTGATATTACAATTAATAGTACAGATACATACTTGGTTTACTTTTGCATTGGTATTTGTGGAGGGAGGAGGTTATTTTAGGCTTTTTTGTGTGCAAAGCCTTGGAAGTTCTCAAGTGGGCATTCAAACATTATTTTTGAAAACCTCTATGATTGCAGATATCAATGCAAGTCTGTATTTTGTGTGTTTTATGAAAAATAGCCATTGCTGACTTGGACTGCAATAATGTTCTGAGTTTGTAAGCTCTGGGAATGTTCAAAGGTGTTTAGTGAACTGGGGACACCCCTGGGTTTATTTTTTTCCTTCATTCCTCATATTGACATCTGAATATTCCACAGACATCAATGAACTGGCCCTCGTTAAAGCCACAGAAGTTGAAGTGGTTTGTGAAAACCTGTTCTGTGACAGAGCAAAATCCTGAACTCGGGTATCACAAGTCCCAATCTGCCAACTACATTACATAAACTTGCTTGCTGAATAAAATTGGGAAAGGAATTGTATGTGAAGTGTAAATTAAACAAAATAAAGGTTCTACTTTTTATTAACAATAAGTAATTTAAACAGTTTCAAACCTCAGGGTTATCTGTAGTCTAATTTGAATTTAGTTTAGGAAAAGGAGTGGTTCAGGAAGCAAACCTCCCCGGGGATGCTTTAAAGAAAAACAGGAAATGTTCAGTGTTTTTCTTCCCTCTGTTTTTGGAAAAACTCTTTCTTTGAATTTTTTTGGTATTAAATAAGGGAATTAGAAGAAGAGCAAAGGCAAAAAGAAAAAATAAAGCCTGCCCATGAGCACTCACTGGGGACACTATCATTTACATTTAAGATAATTGTGGAAGGTGGTAAAAGAGAATTTTAAAAGATTTGATGTTACTGCCTGTTTTCTCAGACTTCCTGCTGTCTGCTGATGACAGCTGCTTCATTGAGATTATTGGTTGTGGCTTTTATTGTAAGATTTTGGAAGCGTTTAATAAATAATATATGAATGAACCAAATGGAAGCATATCCATATCTGCTTCATTAGCAAACAGGCTTACAGGAATATACCAACTTTTTGAACTTGCAATACCTGAAGTCAGTCCTTAATGACAATATGAGCAACACATTTCTTTTATGCTTTTGTCCCCAAATGACATATTTATACTCCTATGAGTGACTTTTCAGTGCGAAACTTTGTATGAAAATAATGGCAAATAGGTGATGTGGCAAGACTCTCCAAATTCATTGGGTAATTAAAAAATAATTCTTTATCAAGTGAATATAATTTTACTTCTACTTGTACTTAACTGGGAATTCCTGTACTTTTTGGTAAGATGGTGGAGACAACAACATATGACCTCAAAATAACCATGGTGCTACCTGACTCTGGCTGCATTGCTGTCTTTGTGTGTGGGCTACTGGATTGGTTTTTGTTTGACTTAATATATTTCTTTCCACTCTTTGAAAATGTTTATGTTTTTTTGTGGTCTCACCTATTTGTGTATTTCTACACCTTCAGTTCATTCGTGTTCTCTGTAGATTTGTTCTTTTACAGCAAATTGCCTGGTATAAGGCTTAGGTCTTTCCTACAGTGGACTGAACCATTGGAAATGCTTTTTTTTCAGATCCAAATTCTTGGGTGTCATAATAGTTTTTCCTTCAGTTACAAATCCGTTTGATTCATAAAACTTGAACTCTTCATCAGCAGTTAACCATGTTGGATCACTGTGGGGTACCTTCCTGTTAGTAGTCTGGGAAGAATCTATTTAGGATTAGATTTAGGTCTATTTTCTAGAATGTAAGTAACCCTTTGTGCCTTATTTATATCTTTGATTCCATATCTGTTAAATGCAAGGGATGCAATTTGCTCTGATTGTTGTTGCTGTTGCACTATGAAAGCCATATAATTCCCCTCTCTCCTTTCCAGCCCTGGCCCCCTAGGCCCTTCAAAAAAAACCCCATAAAAACATCCCAAACAAAATCCAAACTCCCAAGAAGGTAAAAGGACCTTGGGTTTTGGGATGACTTTTAGAAAAACTTATTCTCAATATCTTTTCTGAAGGTATGTGCAATCACCTGTACTGTATCATCTCCTATTTGCCTACTACTGCACAGTTCCACCGATGTGGAAACGTCTCATGGAAAAGAAATGCAAGTTTTTTATCTTTTTACTGCACTGAAAAATATCTACAGTTTTACAAAGCTTTCAGTAAATTATTTGCAGTCCATTTAAGGAAGCTGGCTGAGCTGTCAATAGATAAGTCAGGTTTTTGCTTGTCTGAGGTATCCTTAAAAGCCTGAATTTTCTATTTGAATTTAACACTGGCAGTTGTTCCAGAGTGAACACTGAAAAAAAACCACTGCATATTTTTATCCAGCTCTTCTTTGCTGGAATTGTAATGAAGGCTGCGGAGAGCATTTCTTTTTCATAATATAATTTTTTATTTTATTTTAAAGTAACACCCTGGTTTAGAGACCACTTTAGGATCTGAGACTTCCTTAGTTACTCTGCCACAAAAATAACAGTATTTTCAGCTTTTGAGACTGAAGGTAGTTTAGAACTTGCCTTTCTACTTTTATGGTTCGTAATCAGGCCCTATATTCCCTGTGGCCCTGCAGGGAAGGGAGCACCTCAGACTCTCAGCGTACGAGTTCTGTGGATCTTGTGGTTAACCCCCAGTGGGGAATGCAATGTTTGTGTAGGTGTGTGCTCAGGTAGCCCAGATCTTACTGTGCTGGTTTGGGCTGGGGTTCAGTTAGTTTTCTTCACAGGAGCTGCTGGTTTGGGTTTGTGCTGGGAACTCTGTTGATAACTCCGGGATGTTTTAGTTATTGCTGTGCCCTCAAGAACTTAACCCATTGAACTGACTTTACCTCAATACCTGAGTTTTCACACTTTTACTTCTAATTCCCTCCCCATCCCACCAGGGAAGGAGTGAGCAAGTGTGGGGCTGGGTTCTGGCTGGGCTTAAACCATGACAGTCGGATATAGTTCCTCCTTCCCACTGGAGGGCCCATTATCCAGATTTGGTGTTGTATAGTGAGAAAGGAAAGCTTGAGAGTTGTGTGCTGCACTGTGCACTTGACAGTTGGATTTGATAATCTTAAAGATATTTTCCAACCTAAATGTTTCTATGATTCTATTTGATTTATTGCTTGCATGTGTTATTTTTCATTCCTAGCTATAAAAGGCATCAATGAACAGATTCTTCTCTCGAGTGATTTCTCCCTGGCTATTATATTATTTACTTGGCTGATGGCTTTTTAAAGGCTCTAGATTTTAGTAATGTCCAGAGACTTCTTTGAGGTAGAAGTGCTCCAAACCATTTTGCCTTTCCCATCCTCTGATCCAAAGAGAATAGTGAAGTGGGTGAAATCTGAAAGTGGGTCTGTACACAACAGCAGTGCTCCCAAGGATTTTACAGAGTTCCAGGAAAAGACAGAACTTTTACAGTGGAAAACTATGAAAGGCTTGAAGTATTCCCCCAACCTCAATCTTTTGGAATGAATGGGATGGCTTGAAGGATGGAATGTGGCAGACGTAACATTTCTTGTGTTACCTGTTTCTCAAATACAATCCTAGCAGTGATGTGCTTAACCTGTGGGCAGTTTGTAATCTTAGAGTAACCAACCAACCCTCACATTACAATTTGGGTACTTGTTTTATGTTGGTAGAAAGAGAAGGGACTGGGGTTATTATAAAAGTTGCATTTTTGCTCCATGAGATGTCTATTTTGGTATATTTTTTAGTATATTTTTATAGAACAGTTCTGCTGTTGGTCCTTTTACCTGTTGGACCTTTTATTTGTGTTTGCTCTGATTTTTTTCCTAGTTTTCATTCTTCTTTTTTTTTTTTTTTGAATCTTCCTCTGCTTTCTTTCATACTGGTTTTTCCTAACTGTAAAATACTTAAAGATTCTTAAAGTTCGGGATAACTTTGGTTGGCAAAATCAATGTAAAGTGCTAACAAAGTTCAGGCAATAATAGAGAAAATACTGTGAGTGGACACGTTTGTGTTATTGTTGATGGCATTCCCACTGAGAAAATAATTTTAAAGATACACTGTTAACTCTTTTTAGATATTAGAAGTAATCAGGTGTTTTGGAGCATCTCTGATGTTAGAAGTATGGGGGAGGAGAGGGGTTCTGCAAGTTCCCTCTTCCCTTTGTATAGAGATCTAATGACAGCTCTCACTTTTGATTTGTGGTCAGTGAGAGAAGACAGTGATGTACACTTCTCCTAGAAGCTCTCAAAGTGCAGTCATAATTCAGCATTTTTTATGATTATTTCAGTGCCTATTCTCTTGTGTTTGTGCTTTTTAAACTATGAATGAGAGGCTTTGAGAAACAACACTGATGATTTAAATAATCACTTATGATAAAATATCTCTTTCTGGGAATTTAGGTTCCAGTAGATTAGCATTGTTGATCATTCTCTTCTCACGTACTCTCCAGATGATTTTAGAGATTGGAAATTATTATTCTTTTCTTGTCTTTTGTAATTATCAGTACAAGGGATAACTGAACTAGAAGACAACAAGGATGCATTCTAATTGTTCTAATAAATTACATTAATGATTTATGCTTGCAGTCATCTTTAGTGAGAACTTGTTTGACAAAGTGACAACCTCTTTTATATTGTAAGCAAAATTAACCAGTTTTCTCTGACTGAAGCTTAATGGTAGTAGGTTTGAAACCCTGTATTAGAGGATTTGGGCTCTTCAGGTGCGTTGCAGGTTCTTAAGTGTCTCTTGTCATCAGATAGATTGTTCTGTGTTTAGTTGCTGGGAAAATCAGGTGACTTGCTGACTTACCCAATGCGGTTCTCAAATAGTGCAGGAGGACAAGAAAGAGTCATTCAGGCAGTCAGAACACTTCTAAAGTGTTAAAGAAGTGAACACTTCTAAAACCTCTAAAGGGTTTAGTACTGAAATATTTACTGCTGGCCCAGCCTGTCCACTGAGCTTTTTTCCACGATGTGTTGCAGTACCTGGGACAAAATGCACTTGGATAGTGTGCAGATGTTTAACATATGCATAGGTGAGTTTTGTCGATTTCATGTGTTGGAGCAATCCTAGGCTGCTCTGCAGGGCTGTAGAGTCGTAATGACATCATGCAGGCTTCTGGTGCCTGTGGAAAGCTGTTGATGGCCTCACCTCTCCCTGATGCCTGGGATGGCATTGCAAGGCTCACAAGGTGCTTACAGACCTGCCAGGCTGTGGATAATTAACCAAGGACTGAGTTCTTTGCTGAAAATTAATGAGATCATGCTTATGGCAACATGAATGACCAATGTACATTAGAACCACATGAAACAGAGCAATTGATAGTGAGGATGTGGTGGGGAAAGAAGATGCCACGTGAGATTTGAGTGTATTCTACTCAACAGAACCTCTGCATACCCCCTTTTTATCAACAGGTTTCCTTCTGCTGACAAAATATTTCTGACCACTTAAATCTAACAGGTCATCTTTCTCCAGAAAGAGATGGAGTAGTTCTCACTAAATTAATCTTTGCATTAACTCTTAATTAGAAGAAATACTGAAGGTGGCATTAGGGCATTATGTTTTGTGAAGAGTGCTTGCATGATCTATAATTAATGGGCTATTATAGTTGGTAACAAAGGGTAACAAGAACTAAACTATTAATAAATTCTTTATTATATGACATAGAAGTATTTCCCTAGACTTTCCACTGCACATCTATTATTGGTAATTTTTTTAATGGAATACAAGGCCCAGGTAGAATGATTTGAGCCATGCTTGAGCTGCTTAGGGTTGCTAAGTATGTAATAAATAATATAAGAATAATAAGATGAATTAAGACCAGTGAGCACTTTCAAGATCACTCAAATTCCATACAAACATTTTGCATTCAAACTTTAGGCTTTACAGTTGGAAGGCCCACCCTGCATAATGGAAAAACCAAATGTAACTAAACTTAAAAGGCTTTTAGCTTTTGAGGCACTGTTACACACAGAGGGCGTGTAAAAGGGATGTAACTGATATATTTAAGTATAGATAATGTTTGTACAAGATACACCCATCCTTCTGGCTACATGAAATTGTAGTGGGTTACTGTTTGTTTTTATAAGCTGTGCTGCATCTGGCTATTGAGTTGACTTTCTAACTGTGTGTGTAAAGAAATACCTTGCCCTTCATTAGTTCAATCTAAAATTCAAATTCTTATTGCAGTGTGTAATGGCATTAGAAATACTCAGACAAATTAAATGATTCAGTATGGTGACTTTGAAGAATCTAATTTCTATGCAGGGAATAATTTTTATCATCTGGCAAAAAGACAAAACTGTGAATTGTACAGTGACTGCTTTCTTTTGTAACATTTTGTTGCATGGGGTTTGCTTTACTGTTAATCCATGCTCAAATCCAAACTCATAAATGCTTATCAAATGTTACAGAGTTTTAATGCACATACAGATTTTAATCAGCCTATTCTTGTCCTTTGCACATGTTACTGTGGTCTCTGCTGGAGCAATTCTTATTTTGATGCAGTTTTGGATCATGGCTTTATTTAGGATTTGTACCTACCTGTCTGTGTAGCACTACTGTAATTTGTAGCATAATTATGCATGTATGGCATTTAAAAATATATACATGGTGAATATGATGCCTGAAAAATACCTGTGGTGTATTCAGTTGGTCAGTAACTTTTTAATCATCTTTGTTGCTGTGAATATTTATAAACAAGATTAATTTATCCCTTGAAAAATTTGAATCTCCAGTAGCAAAGCAGGATTCTGATAACTTTTATTAACATTTGTTCTGAAATACTGAAAATTCACCAACTTGAAAATGGCATCTGGGCTGTGTGTCCACCCATCAATAACTGGTATTGACGCATTGAGCTGGGTGAAGTTGCTTGCAGGATTGAAGAGGATTCTGTGCCTGCCTGACAGCAGGTCACTGCCTCGGGCTGCCGGGGGGATGAACTGAAGCTGCAACAACTCTTTGGAAGGAAAGTTGGAGAGAGTTACTGGGTAGGAGAACTTTCCACTGTGCTCATATTTTCTGTCTGACCTGGAGAACCTCAGATGTCATTCTTCTGGTGCATTCCTTTTGGAGAAATCTGGGCTGCTTTGAAGTTACTGGAAGTTCACTGATTCTAGATCTGCAGTTCCCAGCTATGTTTTCCCATTTAGCTAATGAATTTAGATTGTAGAACACTACATTTTCTGCCCCCACTTTAATTTTTTTAAATTATTTTTATTATAAGGCAATAAGGAAAAGGTTGAAATTACTCTGCTTACAGCAGTTCTCAATCTGAAGATTTTTGTAGACATGTAGGAAGGTGATCAGAGCATTGCCAGCAATCTATTGTAAATCCTTTATATGTTCTTAGAAAGGTCATGCATAACAAACCTTTGCTGGAAAGTATTCTAACCAGGGAAGAAACCTCCCCAGATGAGCAGGAAAAATACAGTGGATCTTTATAGGTGCTTCTTTCCTGAACATTTTATGGCTTATTCCCAAGTGAAATTGAAAACCATCAGGTCAACAGCTGCCTGCCCTGACAGGGACCTGGCTGATCAGAGTATTTGAGACCTTGGGATTTCTGTTCAGCCTTAGATTAATGTTGGGATGAAAGTATGTTTGCTGCTTTATCATGTGTAGCAAAACATGACTGGTTAACCTGGACATGGACATGCTCTTAGAGGAAAAAAAGAAGCACGAAAGTCAAAATCCATTGGGTAGTTCCAGGAATAGGGTTACAGTAACGGGTTTGGCATGACATACTGACATAAACTATGTGACTGCGAGGTTGTCAAATCAAATATTGACTTGATACTTCAGTTGTAGCCTTTGGGCAAATATTCATTCAAACTTAAAGGTTGCCTCAGCCTGCTTCCTTTTGGCTGATTCTAACCTTTGGTTCTCTTCTGGTGGTTTGCAAGCTATTAGACTTTCAGATGTTATTAAAACAGGACTCTGGACTTACTAAAAGCCACCCTAAGTACAAGAGAAAGTGATGCATTGAAGTTTTTGCCTTATTTGGCCACAATTCTGAGCATTCATCTTTTTGGAAAATTCCCATTTCTCTCTGCTAGCTGAGGCATAGCAGGTATTTATCTTACTGAGGTAGACTCAGCAGGACTCCTGGGAGCTACAGGTTCAAAGTTCAGCCTACAAAGTTATGGTTGAGAAACTTTGTCTTCTGTGTATGCTCAGGGATGTATTGTGTGAGTTTGTTTGTTTTTGTGGTGATGCTTTTTTCTTTTTTCTAAATATGTGTCTAAAGATGATGACAGAGTAGATAGAGAAACTGTTTTTAAAGAGGATAAATGGAGTTCCAAGCCTTTCACATGAGAAGCAAAGCATTCCCCCAAAACTGAGGGAGCATGAGAAAATGGGACATGGATATGTCTCAAGTTGATAAATATTTCATGTCTTTTCCTTGGGTTTAGTCTCTTTCCTGGCTTGCAGCAAATCTGAGGATATGACTATCTCCTATCTGTCTACTTTTTGGAGAAAATGTTCTTCTCCAGGTACAGTCTTCTTTTAAAATGCTGGTGTTTGATATCCTACATGTTTGGAAAATAATCATCTGGGAAGTACAAGCTGAGTCCTGCCTTGTTCTGAAAAAAGAGGAAAGCTGGTTGTTTTCACAGGCCAAGCTTTATGTCATCCTCACACATCAGTGCTGTGAATAGGGGGATAAATTCAGTGGGCTCTTTTGTGTTGTTGACTTTTCTTTAGAGAAACTTCTGAAATGCAAGGATTTTAGATAAAAATGTAAAATAACTGTGCCATGATCAAGGCAAGGATCAGACCAGTTCACTGTCCCTCTAACTCGTTATGACAGTTTTTCTAAATTTGCTGCATTCTTCAATATTTGTGCAGAGTTCAGCACAAACTGAGTACCTTAAACAATGCACTGTTCAGTATTGCAACAAATCCCAAGGTTTTCCTTCATGATTTCAAGAGATCTTTATCTTCTCATAAAAAATTTGTTAAGAATCCTGGGGAAGAAGACAGCCTACAAGAAAGATGGGAAGAGACTATTTACAAGGGCGTGTAGTAACAGGAGTAGGGGGAATAGCTTCAAACTGAGAGTAGCTTTAGATTAGGTATAAGGAAGAGATTCTTTGCTGTGAAGATGGTGAGTCCCTGCCACAGGGTGCCCAGAGCACCTGTGGCTCTCCCATCCCTGGAAGTGTTTGAGGCCACGTTGGACAGGGCTTGGAGCAACCTGGGGTAGGGGAAAGTGTCCCTGCCCATGGCAGGGGGTGGAATTAGTTGATCTTAAAGTTCCTTCCAACCCAAAACATTCCATGATTCTATGACTGAAAAAATGGTTGAGGCTGAAAATGTATTTTGTATTTCTCCTGCAGATCTCTACATTTTGGATGTAAGGGTTCCGGATACAAACTGTTTCCTAAAACTTCAGTGTTTTGATATTCCTCTCTTTTTGGCATTTCCTAAAGATTCAGTTCCTAAGGTTTTTGTATTGTCTTCAAGAATCAGAATTTTAGAATGGTTTCATAGTGATCGAATATAGTCCTTGTGTTATAAAAAGCCTCATCTCAAAGCACTGCAATAAATTATTATGAAGTTCTTCCAAACGTTTTTGAAATTTCTGTATGTTCCAGCATTCCAAAATTTTCCCCAGACGTCTGATAAACACAAGACTTCAAGCAGTGTAGCAGACCTGGCAGACACTAAATTCTGCACAATGTAAATTACAGTCAATGTGCCTATAAATCCTCTTGGTGTTTTTCTCCTGTAGGCTCAGCACAATGTTACTCCAGTGAGTCCCATTTACCAGGAGGCTGGAGTTTTAACTGCATGAGATACCCATTAAAAAATCTCAAGCAGGTCACTAGAAACTCTGGATATTACAAAATTTACTTGCTACTTTAGTCTTTGATTGTCTCACTTGATTTTGTATTATAGTTTGTTCTAATTTCATCAAACTCTACCAATAGATGTCAAAAAAAGTATCCATCCTCAAGTCTGTTCTAGTGGAAGCTGCTCTTTAATGACTTTTTTTTTAGCAACTGCCACTTGAAGGCTTGTGCATATGGGTTTTAGAAAATTAGGGATTTCAATTTTCAACCAACCTCTCTGTGTTTTCAAATGACTGTTCTGTGTTTTCAAATCAGTCCAAGCTCCTCGTACTCCTGCACAATGGTAGAACTTTACAAGCATTTGAAATTCTCAATGTATTTTCATTTTTCACATTTTATAGGTTTGATAAGCCACATTCCTATAAATTGAGTTACTTTAGTAAAGAGTGATCAAGCTGCAAATTAGGAGCCCCTCTGAGAGCCCCTTACAGACCTGCAGGGAGGAAGTTCTCTGAGCCAGGGAGCTTAAGGCTTGTAAGGGGAAGCCTGGAAACAGCCAGTATGGGCAAATAGGTGTGAGTGTGGAACTTGTTGAGATGACAAATTCAGCAACTCCTTTCCATACACCCTGATAAAGGAATGCCTCCTTCTGTTTTCAACATTGCAAATGCCAATTCCCTCTAAAGACTTCCTGATAGATATATAAAATTTGTACTTTCTGCTCTGATTTTCCTGTATTTCTCTTTGAATTCTCTTCATCCTCAAAGCGACCTGATAATTTATGACAATTGCTAATTTACTGCTTTAGGTTATAATGAAAAGCCCACCAAAATAATCAAATTACTTGCTGCTCCTTGTTTAAAAGGCTGTCCTAGTTCCTACCTTGTAAACCTGAGCCTATAGTTTTGAGATTTAGATTCTGTGTGCTTTATCCCAAGGAATCAAAATGGTGGAACTTATAATCAAACCACAGGATAAAAATTCCTGGAACTGAGAACTGATGGAGTTTTAATATAATGAGCTGAAATCCTACCTGTAACCTTTGACAGTTATTTTTAAGTGTCTTTCATGTGTCTGTCTGCTTTAGTCTTAAATAATCTAAGAGAGATGCTGAGAAGCGAATGTGTGTGATGTCAAGGAAGGTCAAATTACTGAAATATTGATATAGTTCTGAAACATACCTGAAATATGTTCAAGTATAAAGCTTCTTAATTCGTAGATGTCTGAGCTTTTTGTTAACATTGTCGGTCTCTTCAACGTGTTGGCTTGAAAACTCATGTTTATACATATGTATAAATAACTTTATCTACATTGGCCTCCGGAGTTGCCTTTGTGCTGTCAAATGGCTCAAAAAATAGGGGTATGGTTCTTTTGCAGGCTGAAGAGTAGAAGGTTTTAGCACTAGTCCTAGAGTGACCATCTTAGTCTGGCCACCAACAGTCAAGTTTACCTTTAAGGAGTCCTTAAGACAGATATTTTTAAATCCCATGTCCCTACCAATCAAAAATTTCCCTTCCTTCAAGCCTTTCTTTCCCATGGTAACTTCTTGTAATACCTAATGCTGTGCTTTTTGTTGTTAACTATTTGTTTACCATTGGGGATGGTGCTTTGGAAGAATAGAAGATGAATTTCTCCATTCTTCTGATTCAATACTTGATCCCAATATACAGAATTACATTTCTGGAACAAAATATTTCCTCTTTAGAAAGGCTTATGCTACTTCTATGAAACCAAAAGGATTTTATTGGATGAGAGTAATTATATGGTTGGCAATTAACAATAGTTAAGTTACTGGCAACCACACAGTGGGCACCTGGATAGAGGGATTTAATAGAATCATCAAATAGAATTAATTTAATAGGACTACTACTTAGAGCATTTCCCAGTGTTTTTAAACTCTCTGTAGACTAACAAATTGCCGTGTTAGGTTCGTTCTGTTCATGGTGGCTTTTTACTTACACTGAGAGAAATCTTCATGTCACTAATTTGCAGTAACTGTGGATTGTTGCAGAATCTTGTCTCCTAAACACTGGCATATTTCTTACCCCAGGCTCATATTTCATAATAACTCATTATCAAATCATATTTGGAGAAGGGACTGCTGAATTACTTAGCTAGAATGCAGTCATAGGTTTGGCCTTACTCATGACCTTCACCAAATAATAAGAGGCAGCTGCATAGATCTTGTGCATGACAGGAATGTTAATCTCCATTCTCCTATAACACACCAGTGTAATTGATGGTGAAATGCATAGGGGCATATTGTCCCTTCCTTACACACGGCAAAATCACTCAAACCGTGCTCTGCGCTGAGCTATATGGTGTGGACTTTTTTTTCTCAGGCTTGGAGCTAAAATTGGTGGCTAAAATAGGTCCAAACAAGGAGCTCCTAACAGTGTACAAGAATGAGAAATATCTTTGTGTTTCCTTCTCTTCAGATCATGCATTGCTTTGCTGTATAGGTCTGGGAAGTTCATGTCAATTAATGTAACCCTGTCAGAATTCTGATTAGCTCTAGCTGTGTGATCTATAAGGATAGAGTTAGGACTTGTTCTAAAGCAGATCTAATGAAAACCTGGAATTCGTAATATTTAAAGTGAGGCTTAAAAGAAAACCTGAATGAAAAGAGGTAATGTTGAAGATTCTCACCAAAGAAACATTAGGTTTTTCAAGGTTTTGCTTTATGAGAGAATTTGTGTTTGGTGCTTATTATAAAATATGCTATATTGGTGGTAATGCTTTCCAATCATGAAAGTTTTTACCAAACTGTCAATTTGGTGACTGGTTCTTCCACAGATAAGAGATGATTGATGCTCTAAATATTAGTGATTATTGAATTAATTTTGGTTTGATGGTTTTGTGGCAAAAAAAAGTCAAATACGAATTGGGTTCTCCCAAACAGAACTGTTCTGTTCTGAGGAGTACAGTAAGGCTCCCGTGGAGAGTACATCTCTTCCCACACAACAAACATTTATGCTTGAATTTCTACACTGAATAATTTTGTGCCCCTCTCTGTTAAATTCCTCCAAGTTGTGTTTTCTTTCAGGTGATTGAGTAATACATAGAAGAGGCCTCCTGCACCCTCCTAGTGTAAGTGTGTATTTCTCATATGAACATTCTGTTCTGGTTGCTGAAACACGAGGAAGACCCATTGCGATTTCTTTACAAGGTTGTGCAGCAATGAACAAAGAAATGAATACCAAAATCCACGTGACATGTATCCATTGAGTCCTTATTTAAACAGTGATTGCAAACACCTTTGGGGAAAAAAACCCCACCCCAAATCAAGTAAATCATGTAACAGTGACCTCTGTGAGTCTCTTAATCTACATGCCTCGTCTTTGAACTGGGAGCACAATATTGTTCATCAGCACATTTTGGAGAGAAAAGAAGGATTATTATAGATCCAGTAATGCAAAGCAGCTTTAGGTACTCAGGACACAGACTGCATCTAAGGCTCTTTCTTTGAATGAGAAATGAGGCTGGACAGTCCAACCCCCAGCAGGCAGAGCTGGGGTGATGGTTATTTCATGATCTCTGAGCTTATTCCTCTATAGCTCTTGCAAAAAATTTTTAATCCAATCACAAGAGCAAATTTTATGAAGCCAAGAGGCTTGGCATTGGTAAACAGAGTGCCCAGCTGTACACCCGAACCCCTGGAGAGGGATTGACTTTCTGCTGAAATATGTTCTTCTCCTGCTCTCTTCTGCTTTCCTGCTTGTAGCCTTCTGTATCTTCTAATCCTTCACTAAGCTAGTGTTATTTAATGGGGAGCTGAATTGTACAGCTGGTGTGCCTATGAGAATTCTGAAATTCAAGTTTCATCTTGCCAGGATATCTCCAGACATTGAAGCCTTCAATCTTTTCCATTCAAATGCGTGTGGCAATAATGGAACCCCAAGTGATTGTGCAGGTGAACCAGTAGCTCTAATAGTAATTCCTCGGAGAAATTACGTAATAAAATCAGAACCTTTCAATGCTGAACTGTTAGCTATGCAGGGAAGAAAATTTGTTTTAAAACTAAAAGAAAACTATTACTATCAATCTCCACTTATAAGGATCTACCATGACACTTCTGGTTTGGGAAATGAAGAAGGTTCCTACATTTAGGCTTTGTTGTCTTGTTATGGTGCCCCTCTTTGACAGGGTTGTGGGTTTGTTTTGGGAAGTTGCAGTGGAGTGCAATGGAAATGATCCAAGAAAGCATGAGACAGAGTATGTGGGTGGCATACAATATATCAGAGTATCAAACCTTGGGTTTACCATAAATGAATCATCTGTGGTCTCACCTCTTGGAGATGGGAGGAAGTGTGATCTATTCCCACTCTAAATAAACTTGGCTAACATAGGGGTGATCTGGTTGAAGAGGAGTCTCACTTGGTTTGTCATTTCTTGAATACTTTTCAGCCTCCAAGTTCCCCAAAACTGAGGTTGTTTAGCACACAAATGAACATTGCAAAGAAGGGAAATACTATAATAATCTTTCTTTTTTTTTCCTTAGGCATAAACAGAACAGACGAAACAGAACTGAAATTTGAACAAACTTTGAGGTTAGATAAGGAATACAAAGCTAGTTGAGCATGCAAATGGATCAGAAACTCAATAATCTACTCAATATGAATAGGTTAGTGAAACACTTGTGTCAGGCTACCTTGCAGCTCCTAGGTTCTTTGATCACTTTTGAAGAGTAAAATGGCTAATGCAGACCTGACATGGGTTTATCCTGCCTGAAGTGAAAATAGGAATTAGATCACATGCAGGGATGTTTGCCTGCACTTGGACTCACTGAGTGGCTGAAAACGTACATGCTGCAGGAAAGTGCATTTGTATTTTTATGAAGACAAAGGATTATCATCAATCAGTTTAAGAAAAAGCCCATTATTAAAAGTGTAATGTGAAAGGAAAAACTATAACGTGAAAAGCACTGGCTACATTGTGATAAATTGTTAATTTGCATCTGTAAAAAAGTGTTTTGATATTGCTACTTATGCAATAGTTTAGCTCTGGAATGAACAACTGTAGCAATTGATGTGTTGGCAGACACATACCTAGTAAATTAGTTTTAAATTATTTACTGTTAACCAGCAGCTTTCACATATGTGATATTCATCCCTCTTCTCTTGTATAAAGCTGTGGATGGTGATTATTAACTCTTTGTGGAAATAACTATTGCTTGTGATGATAGGGAAAAGATTTTGCGCTTTAATTTTGTGCTTTATTTGAGGGATTCCTACTTCCTTATCTATGTCAGAAAATTTTTTTTCTTTTGTAAACATGTCACTTGCAATAGGGAAAAAAATTAAAGTTTTACACTTTTAATATAAATCTTTTTCTTGCTTTCCTGCCATGACCTCTGCTTTTCTCCAGTGACATGAGGTCTTGTTCAGCAGGGGGTTACTCAAAGCTGACCAAATAGCAGGAGACATTTTCATTCCAGTGACAGAGAGGAACAAATAGATATGTCTTCACCTATCCCAGCTTTACAATTAGAGTCAGAAGGAGGCAGAAAAAAGAGACTGAGTCTTTAGAGATAGCTTTTTCCTCAAAGGACAGAAAAAGAAACAGTAGAGTGCTGAGAATAGTGGGGGGTTTTCTCCCCTCCAGTTTGTTTTGTTGTGGGTGTTTTTTGCTCCCATTCCACTTCTCTGGTGGAAAGGGGCTGGGAGGTGATGCAAACACAATGTGTATGTGTTTACCTGGGGTGCAGCAAGGCAGCACTGATGACTGTGAGCACTGTCCTTACTCTGGAGGTGAGCAAGGTCAGGGCTTCTCTGCCAGACAAGCAGCAGCAGCAGTTAGTCAGGGAGCATAAGGATTTGCTTGCCTAAAATATACATATAGCCATAAATTCCATATAGCCAAGTATGTAAGTTTTAGTCTCTGTTTTGGGTGTGTGGACATGATTGTTCAAATGCGTGGCCTAAAGTTTGTAGTCCATGGAAATGGTTCTCTTCAACCACCTTGATCTTCAAAGTTCTCTTGACAGATAAGAAATGTGCTGTTCCTCATAAGCAGATCAACAGGGTACACCTGGACTAGTATATATTTTTCTTCCATTGAAATAAATTCAAAAATTGTTACCAGACAACTAATATTCTTTTAAATCTGAAAATAATGATTGTATCGTTTTTGGATCTTTGTAGGATCGTGTACATAGTGTATTGCTTTTGAGACAAAGAAGTTATAAATGAACATTAGAGATTTTAGTACATTGTGTTTGACTTTGGTTAAGCATCTCAGATAAGAGATGCTTGTGACTGTCTGCTTCCTGAGAACAAACCAGCTGGTATTTATTTGGGAAGTATTCAGAAAACACTTTCTTATTAATGATTCATTGCATGATCTGGCATCTGGTAAACTAATATATTTTCTTTATGGTGAAAGTCACAAAAAATCATTAAAGAACTATTCCACTTCCTTATGCTTTCTAAAATACAGTAATTATGGTTAAAATTGTTCTTATTAGCAACACTACTGAATGATGGTAAGCCAAGATCAATCTCATAGTAGAATCTGTTAGCACAGAAGGTAAAAAAATGTTAATTCCAGAGGTAGTTTCCCTCTTCAGCAAGCAGGTGGCTGTGGTTAGTGGAGCCTCTTTTCTGTTTTGCATATGGTAGAAAACAGTGCAGTTAATTTTTAAAGGAATCTTGTCATTTTAGCTGTTTTATTGATCCCTTCACTGAAGAACTGAGCATCTGGTGCCATCTTGACTTGATTAGATTTGTTTCGGTGAGATTTTTTATGATGAGTTATTTTTTACTTTTTAAACTATGTATGCCTTGGAATGTGTAATGAAGATGATGTCAGGTTCCTTTTTGAACCTTCCTGAGAGCACAGTTCCAAATGCAGCCTGGATTTCCCCAGAGGCTTGTCTGCATTATGAAAGTTTCCCTTGTCTATTCTGCAGCTGAACTTAAAAAGTAATATTCAACTGTAGCATTCAAAAGTAGTATTCAACTTGATATTTCATAACATGGTTTAAAAAAAAGGGGGTTTTCTGACATTTAAGGATGTGGGATTCAGAATGGTATCCAGATGACAGAAGATAAATTTTCAAGGTTTTTGAATATGTAACTTTAGTGTATTTTTAATGGATAGTCATTTAAGATTATACGTTTAGTTTATAAAATGCAAATGATTGAATCAAGACTTGGTGAAGTGGAAGACTCATTACAAGAGAAATGAAGCCTCTGAAATAGATGGGGCAAGATTTATTCCTTCACTGAAATGAGTAAGTTCAGGCAATAACATTTGTAGATGGAGTCTCTAAGACCCATTTCAACTGTCAAGATCTTCTTGTTAGATCCTTCAGTGCAGTTTGGTGTCAATTTTCTCTTTTAGTGAACTTCTGAGGCAGCAGATAGGGCTGAAACGCTGGTGATTTAGAGATGGATGGATGCAAAGTCTATTTTTGAAAAGGCCAGACAGCTCTCTCTCCCTCTTTCTCTATTTGCACAATAACTGTCTCTCCCATGCTTGTCACCCTTTAAAGTTTATATCACTTGTTGCAAAGGTTGTCATAGTGGTTTATTTTCCATCGTAACCACTTGCTGTGTAAAAAATTTCTTCCAACATTCTCTTTGAAGATGACCCTTCCTTAGCTTAAGTTCATGCCCTTTGTTATATTTGCCACAATTTTCTATAGCCTTATAAATGATATCTTTTGTTCTTTTACGAAATTCCTGTGTAACTTGGCAAAATCTGCTGTTAATTTATTTTTCTAAGGGTTAGATCTCATTCCTCTGAGGAGTTTTTTTATTATCATAGGTCTTCCAGCACCTACATGATTCAGTGATGTCTTTATATCTTTCTTTTTGCATTCTTCTCCTATAACAGTGATTGAAAACGTAAGTGTTGTTCCACGTGTTTTGAGTCTCATATCTGTGCAACAGATAATGTTCCTCTAACAGCATCTTCATATGTGAAACCATTCAAAATAGTATAAATAAGTAATCATTACAATACTGTAAGATTAAATGTTCTTCCTTTTTTCAGGATAGCTTTTACTCAAACTATGGTTCCATGTAATAGACAACTAAAGAAGTAACCCCATTTATGGGCATAATCTGCACTAGCAAAAGTCAGTTACAGAGCAAAAGCAATCTGGCTTTTTTATCCACTGAATTGCTGTACAAGATCATACACCTGCTTTAAAAGTATCTGCACAGAATGGCAATTTATCAAGGTAGATCTGTAATTGGTTTAAGCTATTTTGGGTTCTGTAGGAATAAATTCACCATTGAAAAGAGACTAAAAAGAACCGAAAAAGTCTTCAAATTCTTTGTTGGAACTGTTGCTACATATCCTTTTAGCATTCTTGAATTCTTATATTTGAGGGGCCAGTTAGCTCTTTCGATGAGAAGTCTCTCCTACTCATTCATTGGAACTAGATTATGGTATCCAGTGTTCTTTTATGGTCAGTACTTGTAATATCTGAATTGTTTATCAAATTCCTGGAAAGCACTTACCTTTTTTGACTCCTGTGGATATTGTTTGAGAAAGATTTTTTTCTTTTTCCTTACTTTCATCCTAAGCTAAGCTGCCTAGAGTCTTAAGAAGGTTGTGTTCTTTACTGTAGGCTAAACCTGGTCTGATACTGGTAAAGTCTACACTTGATGTAGGATGGAGGTCATTTGACACTCCCTGGTTACTTAAACACTTCACTAATTGTTTTAATAATACTATTACCACCTACCTACTGTTTGTTACTGTGAATTTTCTGTGCTTCATTATTCTTTTTATGTGCCTCAGAATGCTATTTGTAGCTATACAACTTCATTGTTTATCTTCTGAAATTGACTCAAAATTTAAAATTTTCTCAATTTTGATTCTGTTTTGCTGCGTGGCTCATTGCAAGCATCTGTTGATTTCTTTTGCCTTCCTGTAAGGGAAGGGACCAATTTAGTAATTATCACATGAAATTCAGTTTTGCACTGTGCAGTATGATAGAAAACAGGCTTTCTAAGGAAACTGTCATCAAGGTTGATTAGATAATAATATTTTCTTTAGAATTCTGTAATATTTAAAATTAGCTTCTTGCAAGGATTATGAACTTGGTTAGAAATTATTTTTTATCTTTTCATAGAACAGCGTTGTTGATGTCTGTAACACATGCTGGTTTGTCAGTATTATTATTAATGACCCAGGGTTATTAAATACTGTAGGATTGTGGCAGGTTGACCCTGGCTGGATTTCAGGTGCACACCAAAGCCTCTCCATCATCCCCACTGCTCAGTTGGACACGGGAGAGAAAATAGAA
>WAAE01029556.1:0-13955 GCA_013400495.1 Nicator chloris | reverse complement strand
AAAAAAAAAAGTCTTGAGTTTCTTTGAAGATTCTTCATAAAGACAACAGCAGTTATAACAAAGTATCCAAAAATCCCTATATTCTTCCTGTTAATTGGTAAGACAGGTTGTGTGTGGAGGGAGCTCACATGCTTTAAACATTGCAAATTGGCAAATTATTCTGCTAGTTAGAGAATGAAAACTTAGCTTCAGGCACTTATCCTGTAAGACCCTTCCTTCCAAGAACAGAATAAATGAGGGGGGTGAGGGGAGCTGGACAGAACAGACAATTTAAACACTCAAAGTCCCAGCACTCCCTATTTTATTGGGAAGGGAAGTGGCCCTCCTCCTTTCTATACTTTCTCTAATTTTCACATAGGGTCAAGGCCTGTAGATTCTTTATAGTTATTCATGACAGGTAAAATATTGGCAGTCCAGTTGACCAAGAAACTCATGAGAGTTAAGCAGCAGTACTACATCCAAGCCGAAGCAGAACTCAAGTTCTGTCACTTCTGCAATTCATCAGTATCCTATAGTGGGCTTGAGAGAGTTTTACATGTGATCCATTCCCAAATTCCACACCTTTAGAAGAGGACATCTTTTAGATTTGGAGGATATTACAGTTTGTTTGAAGGATAAACATAGGTACATGTTAGAGGAAAGCCAATGTGCTGCAGAAAAAAAAAGGCAGGTGGTTTTGAAGTAGTAACATAGGAATTTAAAATTCAGAAGTCTCAGATAATTTCCTTATTACAGTCTGCTGAAAATATCCATGTATTAAATCTTTTACTAATAGTTTTCTGGTTAGTTTCTAATACAGATTAGAATGTATTACTATAAAATGTCACTAACTACAGCTTTGAAACTCAATATCCATAAATTTATATATATACATCTGTAAGACAGGATAGGTTTACCTCCTTAAAGTGAAACACACAGGTGTGACACTTCAAAAGGATTTGCCTTTATTTACCAGACAAAAATTACAGACACATCACATTTGCAGTAGTGGCCCTGATTCCACTTTATGTGAGATATGTTGTCCCTTTGTTTGCTGCTGACAAGCGTAAAGAGCCACTTTCACTGCACATAATAATGGTTAATTTATCACACAGAGCAGTGGCTGACCTCTGTGCGTCCCTGGCCCTCCATCACCTTCACACCTGCTCAAGCTAATTGTTAGAGCCAAGTGTAAATGAAAATCAACTGGGCTAATAATGAATGGAGGCCATTACTCGCAACAGCACATTGCTTTACAAAGGTTTATCAAGTTGTGATATAACCGGTCCCGTAGTCACAGCTCCCTGTTTTATAAATGACAATCAGGCAAATTCTTCAGGCCAGGAAAGAAAAGCAGGCAGTAAGGAGAAACACCTAGGTTTGCCACTGGTTTTATAGACCCTTACTACAGCAAATAATACCCTGACACTGGAAAAGGCAGGCAGAAATCCTGGTTCATGAAGCGATGGAAGTATTTTTTAAACTCTGGAACAGGATAAGGTGTTTATTCATTTAACATGGTACTGGTCGCTTAAGATTCATGGGTGCAAGTATACAAACTAATGAATAGGCAAAGATCTGTTCGTGAACAAGAAGGAATTGGTGAAAATCCAACCCGTAAGTCACACTAGAGGCTTTCCCTGTAACAAGCACAAGACAATCCACCACTTCAAAAACTAAAATCTCAAGGAATTTTAGCTTGCTCAAATCAAAACATAGAACTCACTACTTTTTTAGCGAATCCTACATTTTCATCCATTTATCCTCAGACAATGAGGACAGAAATAATGAAAATATAAATACTCATTCTCACACAATTAAAAGATTGTAGAATTTAGGGGGTGGAAGGTTGTGTATAACTTCAAAACTGAGACTATAGAGGATATGAAGATGTAAGAGCTACTAAATTCTCTTTAAGATCCCACCTCTGTAATTGTTTTCTCATACAATAAGAATTTTGAGGCCATCAGTGCATTTTATGTACCTCCTCCAAGCCCCCAGGAGAAAAAAAGACAGCAGTTACATTCAGAATAATGCAACAGATAAATAAACAGCTTGATAAAGATTAAAACAAAAAGCAAAACCAAATAAAATTGCATTTCCAGCTTCTTGTCCACGTTGAGATTATTTTTCAAGCAAAAAACTCAGGACCTACAGACAGTGAGCACTGTGTAAACAAGCTTTAAACACATCTGAGCTGGGTCCTGCTGCCTTCAGCAATTTACTAGAAGAAAAGCAAATACCTGTTTTTCTGTAAGACTCTCATTACTCCTCTGTACACATCGCCACAATTTTGACTTTTGCTCATTTGAAAGGAACATAGAGTATGTATTAAAATTGTTCATAATCTGATAAAATAATTTTATTTACCTAGTGGAATCATTTTTATTAAAAGCAAATCCATACTCAGCCTTCCCACAGAGTATCATAAAAGCAGAACTTTGGATAAATTCAAAAGCATTTTTTCATAGAAAGTTAATAAAAAGAATGAAAATATGCTTAATATCTTCTACCATGTATACTGTGTTAACAATCTACTAGATGCCCTCAAATTAGTGCTTTCTTGCATGAACCTACAGGACAGAATCCAACATCTATACAAATAAATAAAGGAGCTGCAAACAATTATTGAACATCACATTGCTTGTGGCAGGACAAGGGCTAAGAAAATGGAAAGGAAAACTTGAAGGTGTGACACAGACTTGGGACAACAAGGTCAGTAATACTACTGAAAGTTCATGCACATAGTCTGGAAGAAAAGTGTATATGTACATATTTCACAAGTACACAGTGCTATCCTGATTCTCCAGAATTATGTAGTAAATTTGCTTGACTTACACTTTTGGTCCCTATTATATTTTCTCTTGTTTTTCCATCCTCATCAATATGGAGCCAGCATAGAATTGTGCAATATGAGTGTGGCTCTCTATTGCATTGCAAGGCAAGGATAAGAGAGAAAATTCCTCTGGTGTCACGTGGACACAGCCAGAGCATGTCCAGTCTGAACAGAGTTCCTGGGATCTCATTACACTCAACAACCTCGCAACAATGTACAAAACTGAAGCCCAAACTGAGGTTCCATTTTCCCTAAGAGGAAAATATTTTTCCATATGTGCCAGTCTTATGAAAAAACTGTAATTTATTTTGCCCTTCTCATAGTCAGATTTGTTTTATGGCACAAGACTGTACACTACACTAGCTAGTGCTGGTTATTCCACTGCATAGGGTCCAAAGTCTTGTTTGACAGGAAGTGCCATACATTCACAGAGCTGTACCTTTTACCCCAGAATTTATGTGTGTACTTCTGAATAAGCACTGAGCTATCTTATGCCTTTTCCAAGAGTACTTAAAAGACTAAAGAAACGTAAGCACATGGAACTGTTGCTGTTTTCCACAGAAGGTTCTTTGTCATTTTATATTAGTTACATATAGGAGAGACTTTCAGAGCCACCTTATCTGTTCCCCATGTCATCACCAGGAAGAGGCAATTATCTTTCATAAACCGTGATAACAGATTGCTAGCCAGGCTACTCAAAGTATTCTCCATCAAACATCCTTAAATATCCCATTCCTTTCCCACACATTGTCACAGTTGCACATGCTCCGACTGTAATATCTAATACATTTTCTATAACTGAGTTTAAACTTGGTATTCTTTGTTCAGTTTTAGTTGACAATTGAAAGAAATTTCTATAAAAATTTATAAGTAAAATAAAGTAAAAAAAATACTGCAGGAAGCTGGCAACAAACTTTATGCCAAGCAAGCAGTGCATAGTGCCCCATCATCCCTGTGAACAGACCTAAGGCTTTTCCCCATATGTAAAAAATGCCCAATCAGAATGCAAAACAGTCACTTGTGTACAATCAAAAGACACATTTCTTTCCAATACATAGATCTCAAAACACTTTTCAGAGTAAGAACAGGTCTTTGAAAAAGCATTTAAGCAGCTGTCTCATGATAGACTTGATTCTCCTCATGGAGCCTATTTAGAGGTAAAACCACAGACTCCAAGCAATCTATAAACCATGTACTGCAAAACATGAACTTCAGTTCAGGACCACTTTCCCTATAATTGTCATACTGACTGACAGATGAAATATTTGCCTCAGAAGTGCTACTCCCTTCCCATCTTCTCCCACCCTTCAAGGTAGAGATATTGTTATCTGAAAGGGTATTCTGGAGTAAAAAGTCCTGAAGGTCACCTCAGCACATCTATCTCCCCTTGCCTCCTCCCCAGCTCAGTTCAAAAACAGAGTCTCTCCTCAGCATTCTCTACCTCCTCTGCTCATGCTCTGGCAGCAGTGCTGAGCATGGAGGAAGATTCCAAGCTCATCCATGGAAGTAATTTTCCAGACATTTTTCCAGGAAGACACCTAGACCAGATGAGGGTATGTGAGTAGTACAGAAAAATTCTTCTGCACAAGTGCCCAGGGCACTTCAAATACTACAGCAGGCATTCCATCTGTCTGTGACTTAGGAAAGGAAAATATATGTGCCAGAGTAAAGGAGTCTGATAAAGCAAGTACTGTGCTCATACTAGCAAACATTTTGTATTATACTCCAAGAGCAAAATCATTCTGAATATATAACCTGATTGTATTTTTAACTTTTATACCCATTAAAACTTCAAAGTATTTTATGTATAGCAAATTTATGCTACATGTCCCATGAAGCTGTGCTAACCCTTTGGAGAACTAATCATCCCACTAAACAGAATTTTCCCTCTCAGTAATATTTAATACAGTAGAGAGGCTGATTCTGATAGCAAAAATATGTTTTAGTTTCCTAAAAGGAAAAACCCTCAAAAAGTTCAGGCTTGAGCAACTGTTTCCCTACACAATCAAGTTAAAAAGAGAATAAAGCTTAGAGCAAAGTTCTATTTAAATAGCATTGCATACGCTCATATTAGTGAAAAAATGTGTACTTGGAAGAGGAGAACAAACCAATCATTTAGATTATATGGTTCATGGAGAGCATGTGATTCACTGATGGTAGGGGTATTCAGTAAATCCAGTTAAGGAAGGCAGCCAAAACCAGTTGATGTAATCAGAATGCTCTCCCCATCTGTTAGGTGTACAACATTTAAGAAAATTTACAAGCAGCAACCTTAACTACTGTTCCCAGCCTTTACAATTTGTACAATGAACTCAGTCTCCAACAGACAGAATAATTATGCTAATAGAAGAAAAACTTTGCAAAAAAAAAGGCAGCCAAATCCAAGAGACCTGTCAATGTCGGTGTCATCAGTGGAGTGATAACTAGTAAAGAGCAGATATCAAAGGCTGTCTTTTTCTTCCCCTCCATGCTCTGTTCTGTTTGAGCCCATGGTGGTCACAGCTCCTTTAACAATATTTATAATGAAGGAACAACGTTGGAGATGTCAACCCTGATTATTCATAAAGGCTCCTCCTGCCCAACTCTCCCCTTAGGCTAACTGTAAAAGTACCTGATTCCCAATTCTCAAACACAAAAGCGCACAGAGCTTGAAAGCTGAGCTGACTAATAAAGTTTGCATATCCCTAAGAACAAGAGCACACAATGAAGAAGAAAAGGAATGGCAAGATTAAACAAAAACAGTAAGCTTGGATGGGAAATAATAAAAATTTAAAGAGGCAAGAACTTAGATACCCCTCTACCCCCCCATACTCCTGTTCATTTACATTTCAGCATGTCCTAGGAAGCATCTGCTTTATCTCCTGACTGCTGCATCAAGGTATAACATACACCACAAAACTTAAGTCAGTTTGGAGTTGGAATGATGAGAGGTTGTGAGCAATGTAACTTCTAGGTCACAGAACTTCAACTCAGGGGGAATCTAGAATAAGGGATAAGACTGACCCAGCAAGCCACTCTGGGTTACTGTTTCACTTTGACCTTTATTGTATGTAAAACACACATAAACGTGGGAAGTTACTTCAAACAAACAGGAAACAGCATCCTTACCATAGTACCATGAGCTGGACTAGTCTGCTGTAGAGCTTTAATGCATTTCTGAGCACTTGTCTAACAATAGTAGCTCGGGGCTAGACTGTCAGAGATTTTTTCTTATTCACACACTGGACTAAAAGAAAACAGGGCCATCTTTGCTCCTCTGCTCTGCCTTGCTCACATTATGACTGACTGCTAGAAAGAGCAGGGGCCTCCTGCCTAGCACAGGCAAGTGGGCAAGAAGTCCATACGACCCCAAGCAGCCAGCAAGTGCAGGAAGTGGATGCATTCCCATCCACTGCTCCTTTCTGGACTGACACCACAGCATTGCCTCACATTCTGAGAGGTCTGCCTGGTCAAAAGAGATATGGGAACCGCGGAGGCTGCCACCTCTTGCTGAGAAGCAGTGTGAAGCCGTTGGACTCCACCCTAAGTGGTCTAAGGCAGAAAGCAATAACAAGAACACCGTATCTCAAGAAAGCTACAGAGGCATTTTGAGGTGGGAATAACAAAAGTACAGAATCATCCAATAAGGATGCTGGGAAGAACATTCTAAACTGGAGTAATGGACATGACATTATCTCTGCAGAGCTCCCTTCCCATTGGATACTTCCACAGCAGAGTGGTTTCAGGGCTGAGCAGGCACAAGCTGCCCACATGAACATGAACTGCTGACACACTCCCCTGGCTGTCAGAGTCACATGGAACAATATCTGAGACAATGTGTCCTTCCTAAATGAGTCCAGTGGACTGCACACCTTCTATCCACCTGCAACTGCTAATGAAAATGGTATCCGTAAATAACAAATGGGAATAAAATTTATTTTATTTAATCTTTAACAAAAATTGAGTTTCTTTCACCTCACTTTCACGGACTGGAACAGTAATGGAAGATGGGAGCAAACTACATTAGCAGGATAACACTTGCAAACAACCTTGCAAACTCTATATAAAGTGTGAACAAAAAGGAAACAATGAAGCTGAAGCAGAGATACATTCAGCAGTAATATTTCAAAACAACTGCTACTGTATAAGTGCACTAGTAGTAATATTTTTTTTAAATCACACATGCACTACACAACCTTTTATAAAGCAATGACATGGGACTGGCATAGCTAGTTAATCATACAGGATAGCCAAAATATCCCACAGAAGGCAACAGGGAAACAGCTGATCCATGTAACTTTTTCAGAGCATTTGGAAGCAGCTACCCCTCTCAGTAAACAGGCTGTACTTACAGACCATTCATAGCAGTTGTTCTAAGTACAGATGTGCCAGACCAGTGGGAGGGGCAGAATGTGTTACCACCAGCCAGATTACACCTTGCTGAGAAAAGCATCTGAGCTTTACAAATACAAGAGATAGCAGTGACAAATTAAGCTGAGTTAAATCTTGTAGCAACTGCATAGGCTCTAGACAGACAAAAACCTCCCACATTTTCATTGAGAAATTCACATTATCCTTAACAACTTTTGTAGACTGTAATAGTCTCTCTAGAACAACTGGAACAGTCTTAACAGCAGCAACCAAGGATCTGCTCTCAGTGCAACTGCAGATATTTTCGTGAAACAACCTTCCATGCTATGACAGGAAATGGGCCAGGCCTATCTCAGCTGATTTTGCCAACAGACACACGTGTCCTTGTGCACCTTTTCTTGGAAGGATTAAAAATGGGTAACATTTCAGACTACCACAGCCTAGACTAGGTGTTCTCTTACCCTTACAGCTCAAGTTATGCCACCTCAGATGACAGGAAAGTCACAGTACTGTCTCTGGGACTCAGCAGTTTTGCCTTTACACCAGCATTGTCCTGCTTTGGTTTACTGTAAATCCCACAAGGAAAAGGATGATACTGTGAGTGGCTTACCCACAGAGGGCATATTCCCTATTGATGAAAGCAAGGCAGCACTGCAAAAGGTCAAACCAAACCTTCCTCAGAAATGTGGTTCACTTAAACCATTGTTTGCAAACAGGTTAAGAAAAATTTGCTTTCATTCTAACAGATTGGGAAGTTTTGTGCCTTTGAAATGTAATAGCTACTCAATCTCACACTTTCAAGTTCTGTCTGTTGACCCCACTACTTATAATGGAAGCTAAAAAAAGCATTACATTTTCTCTGAGATACTTTTTCTATCACAACCGTGCTAACTTGATCTAAATGAGAGATTCTCCAAAAACAACTTCAGCATTGAGAAGTCCACAAAATTTAGAAACTGGTGAAGAGTCTCAATTATACATGATCCAAATGAAACTATTTCTGCTCAAGGATCAAAATTGTCCATTTAAAAAATCCCAGCTCTATCACTCTAGAAGTTCTTAAATCACAAGGGTCTTCCGTACTTAGCTGCTGCAGGAGTTACAGACCTTTGTCTAGCTAGGCAAACAGCTGTGTCATTACTCAGTGATGTGCAGGTGTTTACAATGTCACTGTCCTCCTCTGCTGAATTTTATTCATGAACCTTTGTCATCTGGAAACATAACAGAACACATTCACCTCAACTGCCACCCTGATGACCTCAGTGTGATTCTCAGAGCAAAATGCTTAGCCCAGTATTCATGATACACATCTGACATCTCTAGCAAGAGGGCAGTGCAAGGAGTGATGAGAGAGATGAGGGACAGTACCTGACTCAGCTCAGTAGCCATAAGGCCATGGCCTTTTTACTAATTAGCATGATTTCAAAAATAATTGGCCTTCTTGACTATGCCACGGTGCATCAAATGAAGTTGAGCGCTAAGAAAGTGGCACAGTAAACTCATTACTGTGTACTCATTCACTGCCAAATTGTTAAAATAGGTCATTTAAAAGGTCAAGAGTGATACTGCACTACATGAGAGCTTTAATCTGAACATATAAAAATTGGCAGCACCTAATTATGAAACCAGAATTAATAGGGAGATGGTTCAGAAGAAGAAGATAAGCACAATACAGCCAGAGAGGAGTCATTAACCAAAACAGTCATTTTTCTTGGAACAAGCCAGCCCTTCTTTTTTGGTCATTGTAGAGTACTGCTCATCAATTTTATAGTGTACCTCACTAGCCATTCACAGCACTGATACCTGGAGCTATTCATTATTTTAAGCCTCTGCAACCTAAGCAGAGATAAGGATGCTAAATCCCCCTCTTTTGACGTTGTGACGCATTCTACTTTAGGGCAGTATGAACTCACAGCCCAGCTCTCCTGACTTGAGTCTTTAGGCTTCCTCCACAGCTCACAACAGTCCTTGACAAAATCTCTGTCAGCAGCTTTTGGTTTGCAAATGAGCTTTTTACGAGAATCGTGGTAGAAGTAAACACCTCATGCTTGCTCCAGTTTTTAAACATGAGAAATAAACCTTCAATTTATAAAGCAAACTTACCACTCTCTTGCCCTTTTACACCTTTCCACGACTCTTTACTGGGAGTGTTCTTAATAAGGCACTACCCAGAGAAAGCAGGAGCCGCCTCTGGTGAATAGGGGCCAGCTGCTTTTCCAGGTGGTTTGTGTTTGAATAGATTGCCATTCCTGCTGAAAGCTTTTTCAGTGTTAGATTCACACCCATCCCAGCTGCCTGATCTCCACTCTGACTTGAAGACAGAAAGGAGAATGGTTATATGCTAAAGAAGAGTTTGCAGGTCACTAAAGGCATACACATCTAGTAGAAAACAAATTTAAAATAACACTCTCACAAACAAGACAGATCTTGCTCATTCTCTCTTCTTGGTACATGGCCTTCTCCATAAAAACACCATGCCTTAGGGAAACAGGGAGCGGGGAGGGAAGGAAGAATCACATCAGCAAACACACACCACCACCCGAAAAAACCCTTAACATTACCCCTTCCTGTCCCAGCTGCCAGGAGTTACTGCCTGCCTTCAACATTCCAGCAAAGCAGTGGTATCTTTGCAAGGCTGCCCATTAACCATCATATTGCAATTTCCCATTTCACCAGCAAAGTTGCACTTTGGATCTGACTACCTAGAACATTTAATCAAACTCCCACTAGGAATCAAGTACAGGTTCAGAAACTCAGGGCAAACTTCAGCGGGGAGATGAAATAATTTTTTAAAAACATTAATTTCCCAGCCAGTCACTGTTGGTAAACTTAGTTTTATAGCATCTGCAGCCAAACATGCAGACATATGTGACTGGAGAAGCCAGCTCTCCATTTCCTAAACCACACATTCAATTTAGATTTAATAAGACAGTAATTGCACATTAAGTACTCATTGATTACCTAAAATACATTTATTAAGAAATAACAGCTATCTAACGCATCTCTTAGATACTCACATATCTATTACAAAGCTGTTAAACAGCAATAAATGTTTATCTAAAAAATTAGCGTTCAGCTAACATAAAATACACATCCTATTAAATCCAAGAGAAATACACATTGAAGACAATTAAAGCCCCTGTGTAGTTGCCTCAATTCTTCTGAGAAATGCTGTTCTCCCAATGTTTTAAGCTGCAGCACCAAACCTTTGAATAGCAGTCGTCTTCTTGAAAAGATTCAAGAAATTTTCAAGAAGAAATCTCCAGCCTAGCAAAAAATCTTTCTAGGAGCTTCATTTACTTGGTGAGAGAACATCACCCTTCACAGCTCTGACTCAGGGATACAGAGGAGGGCTCTTTCTACCACACTCCATCCTTCAGTGCAGACAGGTTCCCAGGAAACTCATTTCCATGGGGTCTCAGAATGGGAGCTTCAGATGGAAAAGGAATTTGTGTATTGCATCCTTATTTCTGTATCAGTAAGGAAGGTACACCTCTCTGCTGAACAGGTACACACAATGAGATAAGCAAGGGAGGTGACATTCGATGAAGCAAAGAACATTGCAGTCCCATGGGATACATTGCACAGAATTAAAAATAACACTCAGCCATATCTGACCTGGATCAAAGACCTCTAACAAAGAGTTGGCAGGAGTCTGGTGAAAGATGCCAAAATAAGCACCAAAAGGAAGAGGCTGTGAAAATGGATAGTGTGGGTCTTAGGGACAAGGGCTCTACACAAACATGAGGCACTGAACAAACACATACAAAATGGGAGCTGCATTCTGAACAGTTCCTTTAAGCCCAGAGAATTGCCTTTTAGAGAGAAAAAAGGTACTGGAACAAAATGAGGTACATTCTGTCCAGTGGGCACTCCCTGGAATCAGATCAGAAGCACCTATGTAGGGCAGCATAATGAAACTTTATTTCTGCTGCTCACAATTCATCAATTTTCTGGGTAAGTCCAAAACTCCTACAGACTCACTGGCCTCCTGCTGCAGCAATTAACTCACTTTTCCTACTAACTTATTAATTAATTTTAAAAAGCTCTTGCTATTGAGCAATGCATATACATCATTAACATCAGAGAACCCTTTTATTACATTATTGTTTATTAAAACACAAACTCAGAAAAAGGAAATTGGAAAGAATGAAGGTTATAAAGCAAAAACACCCAGAGATGGGTCTGGAACATAGGCATACTCAGTCATGGAAATTCTGTTTGAAGCTTCACTGTCTGTTTTATTATGGATTCCATAGGCAGCTTCTAATTTAGTGCCGCTGTTAACACTCCTGCTACATCAAAAATTCCCTCTGCTGAACTTTTGTAGAGGTTTTTTTTGTTAGACAAGAATCAGCCCTTTCCAATTTCACAGTTTCCTAATTATGGTATTGCAGTTCTCATTTGTACTGTAAACCTGATCAGATTTTAAAAAAAAAAAAAAAAAAAAAAGAGAAGTAATTTACAAGTGTTGGTAGCACTGTTTTTCCCAGCTGCTGCATTTACCCAGTGATACATAAAAGGTGAGCAATAGCTGGTCAGTAACCAGCTTAGCAAATCGAGTCTAAGAATATTGCTGTGAAATGAGTATTACAGCACCTTCTATGACAAACCATCATGTAAAAGCTTTGATCTTCAATTGCTATTCAAAGCCTCAATACTAATTTCTTTTAACTGCATACTTTAAGAAAATTAGTATAAACAAATACCTCAATTACCAACAAATGAAGGGTAAAAAGCTACAAGAAGGATTAACCCACTAATTGAACATTTAAAGCTTTAAACAGCAGTCTAACTCTAAATGACTAATAAAAAGGCTGTCACTGTTAAAACATGTCTGATAAACAAGACAGATTTGTTTTTCTTCTTCTATGTTTACAATAGCCACCTTTCTTTCCAATCATGTCCACAGAGGTATTTCCCTATAACATACTGAGTTTATTGTAGACAACACAATTTATACCTTTTTCCAGCAATAATGGTTCAGGGCCCCTCTGAAGCATTTGTTCTGCAAAGTGACATATTGTGACAACCACAATGATAATGGGAAAATATGGAAGTCTGACAGAAATATTTTACTCCTCATTTCCACTAATGAGAATAAAAACAATGAGAGACACCTATCAAAAAAATTGCAGTAAGCAATTTATTTGGTTGAAGCACAAGCAGTGCTTTTTCTTTCCTTACTCCCCTTTCTCTTACTTTGCTTAGAGCAGGCTTTTCATTTTTTTCTTCATTTTGCTTTATATTGTCAACCAAGAACAGAGTTCCTGAGGAGACAAACAGGGGGTAAAGAAGACAAATCTGTCTCCTTTGTGTGAGAGCTGTAGGCCAGAGTTATCAACTCCTCTGCTATTCAAGACAGATTTGCATATCCAAGGCCACCCGAGGCAGAGAAGGCATTTGGAGTCGGATTTTTTTTTCCACAAGAACACATCAGGGAGCTAAGAAAAATAAGGAAACTCCGAAAAAATACAAGTAACTACCGAAAAAAAAACCCAACCAAACCACCACAAAACTTTGTGGAGAGAAAAAACCTTCTGTTCAAGAATTCATTGCTTGAAAAGAAGACATTTTATACATAATCTGCAAATACAATTTTTAAAGAATCTTCACTGACAGAACTTGGCACAAGAACCGCAGATTGGCATCCATGCTGCTTCTGTCTATATTTTAATATATTTTAACACAACTCCTCTGGATTCAGGAATCAAGGAGGATGGAGCAGCCAGTCTGCAAACAGGTCAGTCACTTTCCCAGCAGTGTTGTCCCAAACACACAGACACGAAGTTTCTGTGGTGCATACACGGTGCATCAACTCCATCGTTAATACCTACTCCTTGGTACTATTGCAGAAATGTCACGCTAAGGGGTGAGGCCGCAGTACAGTCCATCCCTCATCACAGTGCTTGTCTTCTTACAGATATAACACTGGAATTAATAGATCTCACTATCGCAATGCAAAGCCTGTGGAAATTACTTTTAGAAGTGTTCTTAGGAAAATCACAACTAATACAAATACATTTAAGTTAAAGTTACCTTTATGAATATCACATACATATCAGGAATGTGCATGTAATCTACAGGATGCTCTGGAGATTGTATACATTCAGTACTTCTATTAACCACAACTGCCAGCTAATTGGCTGCTAAGCTCTGCTGCTGCCACTGTCACACACATATTTGCTTTAGTCCAAGACTGACCTACTTGTGTGCTTCATTTTCCTGCACTTCCTCACCAAATCCACTTTTAGTGCAAAAAGGCTGCCACCTATAATGGCACAGGAGTATTCTGGCAGATCAAGGTGCTATGAACCTGAGTAAAGACAGCTGAATTCCATTCCTCAACAGACAGCCCAAAGACCCTAAAATCCCCATTCTTGTCTACTGCCCACACTGAACTGCTGTTAAAAAAATAATCTTGACTTCCACAGAAGATGATGTGTAATTTCTTCTTGATATAATGAATATTATAAACAACTGTCTTAGCTAGACGTGAAACACTACCCAACTGCCCAAACCAAACTATACGTATATGTACATATATCTATATATCTACCGTGCTACAGAACAGTTCTTAGCAAAAAGTAGTACACAAAGACAACATTTGTTTCAGCAATTTAAAATCAATGTTCTGAGTCTAAAGCTTTTAAACTATGATTTGTTTGGTTTAAAAAGAATAGTTGTGGATGTAACATTTTCATAAACATCAGTAGCATAAGAAATTAAACACTTCCTAGAAACCATTAGACCTAGCCATATCCATATTGCACATTAGAGAATTCTTATT
>WAAE01029554.1:0-21034 GCA_013400495.1 Nicator chloris | reverse complement strand
AAAAAAACAAACAAAAAAAGCCCCAAAATAAACAACAACAAAAAAGGAAAAAGTACATGAAAACTTATTTACTACAAAAACAGTAAGATAGATGGGAAAATGAGTGAGGGACTATCTGCAAGCCATGAACATCTTGGGCCATTTTCCAGTACCTGTGCAAAGTCACCCCAAAAGTGAAGTGGCAACACACTTCCACCTCTAAAGAGACAAATTTCCTTTTTATGAAGAGCCCCCTTGGAAGTAATTGAGAATATTTGTGTGAATAAGGGTTTGTAGGATCACACCTGAAAACTTTTAAGTCATTTGGGTAGGAACCTCATCTTCTTATGCATACACAGGTGCAGGAAGTAAACACATGATTCCTGTTGATTTATATGTCATAGCCAAGACCATGCTGGATCTTTTCTGTGCTCCTTTAAAAAGAGTGGATCTACTCAACAGCTACTGGAACTGAAAATGTCATCCTGTGTTTGCAGAGGCAATGTCAGAATCAGAGGGACCTCATGTTTAGGATGAACTCCTCAAGCAGGCCTTCAAGGCATGGTCAGGTATGCCTGTACTAGTAAACTAAATAGTGTGAATACAGAATGGCTTCCATTAATTACTGTGTCTCTTCCATCCCCCCAAACTGGCTGCTTGTATCCAGATTTCTCAGGAAGGAAAGCCCCCAGCCCATGTCATCAACCCACCTATGCCCAAGTGTCTCACAGAAGAGTGGCAGATGGCATGGGCCAAGCTTGTGATAGAAACTGTGCTGTCACTTTGCACTGTACCAGCATGCTCCCTGCTGCCTTGGAGTTCCCAAAAGCAGGTTCTCCAGTCCTCTGCCCAGCTCAGGCAGTCCCACTGCCTGGGCATAACCCCCTCCAGGGATGTTGGGCACCCTCGGAGCAGGGCACGGGACTGTTGTGTCACCATGAGGGATTTTACCTGCACCGAGTGTCCTCTGGCATTTTTTGTCCTGTCTCCACCAAAATGTGGTGGATCTTTGCTGCCAACTGCCCGGAGGTGGCCCCAGGAGGGACTGGGCAGCTGCTTCTGCTGTGTCCCAGCAGACTCGTGTTGGCAAGCCCTGCCAGGGTGAAAGCAGATCCTTATGGGATCTAAGCACACTGAAACCACATCTCTCCTGTCCCTTAGCTTAAAAACAATACTACACTTCCTTTTGTAAGCCCACTCCTTCTTTCCAACTCCCAGGGATCTCTGAAAGGTCATGAAAGCTGCAATAAGTCTTTAGCAATGTTTCTTTTCTACTTGTGCTATGTGTTGGACACTGCTTAATAGAACATTTACCTGAAGGGCACGAAAACACCCCCTCAGATGCACACACATATATCCTGTGGGTAAAAGATCCTTCCAATTGCAGCAGGAAATGTGACATTTCAAACTAGATGGATGAAGGCACAAATCATCCCTAGTGAGGAATGGTCCTGCAGGGAGAGGGAGAGGGACAGGGCAATGGAGCTGTTCCTTTCCAGCTCAGTGCCACTGTGCTGTGGAAATATTTTCTTAATTTAATAAACAGGCCTTCCCTCCCTCACTCTACCCACTGCTCAGGAAGCAAATCCAAAGTAGGGAGAGCCTGTGTTGTAGCAAAGGTGGGAAGTTGGTTCTGGTTGTGGGAAAGTTCCTCCACTTGTTGGTGCCATATGCAAATTATCTCCTGCTTCCAGGTTGTTAAAGAGGCAGGTGGTTCATTGCCATTGACAGACTTGCAGTTACCATTTAATTCTTTTTTATCTCAAAAGGGAGGAAATCTGTTTCACATTTATCCTAATACAAATATATATCTTAAATACGCCACACATGAAGCTGCTTTACTGCCTGCTGCTGTCCACTCCCCCAGGCTGTCACAGTTCCTGCAGGAAAGCCAGAAAATTATGGTAGATTCAGACCTTCACCCCAGTGTCAACCCACATATATGCAATGGAATACCACTAGTTGAGAGGCACTTCAAATGACACATAGACACATTGACACAAGAGCACACAGACAATAAATAATCTCTCTTTAATTTAAAAAAATCTCATCTCCCCTTTCCTTACCTCCAACCACTGCCTCTCAGGCACACATTTGCTGCATGGATTATTTTTTCTGGTTTTCTTCCTTATCCTACCTCCTTTCACAGGCCCATAGGGTGGGAGGTGCTGGGAGCAAGGCTCGGTCCAGGGTGCCCAGTGCCTGGAGACCCAGCACAGGCTCAGCACTGATTAGGTGGGCACAAGGTCCACAAGAGGCCACCAGGCAGGGCTGACTGCTGCATGCTTAACTCAGACTCCTCAAGGCTTGAACATGCCCAAATTGGGGCAGTGTTGCCATCACCAAGGACACCTTCCTGCAGACAGATGCTCAAGGTGCTTTTTAGAAAGTCTGTCAGGGTGATGCATCTCCTGACCCTCTTGGATTCATCTGGTATTGGATTCATCCTTTCCTGCCAAGGCCATGCCACAGCACATAAAGGAGAGGGAGAGAGGCTCTCCCTGTGTGGAGGCTCTCCCCATGCAGAAGCAGCATCAGCAGTGTTTTCAGTGAGCAAGCTGTGCAGGACCAGGCATCAGGGACAGATGGGTCTCCAAGCATCACTGAAATGCTCACACAGAAAACAGGAGACACCACTCCATGGATTGAGGGAAAATTGAGCATTTCCTCATTTCCTTCTGTGATAGTTCAGTGTGAAGTGGGTGGTTTAAGCACCTAGAGCTGGGAAACATTCTATGGCTGGCACTTGCCCTGAGGTTTTCCTTGCCCCAGTGGTAGCCATGGCCATTGGAGTGGAGGGGTGGGATTCACATTGTGCTCCTCCCATCTACCTCCCATTTGGTGACAGTTTGGTGACAGTTTGGTGACAGGTATGGACAAGGCACAAGTGCTGGGATATGATGCCTTCCTGGGCTACCTAAAAACAGACGCCAGACAAAATTTAAAAAATAAAAAGCAGGTTTATTTACTGAAGGGTCTTAGGGTACATTTCAGGCAGATGAAGCCCCCCCCAGGGGCTACACCCAAAATGGACCACGGGTCACAAGTTTTCATATTTTTATAAGTTTGGTCCGTTTGCATATTGGGGGTTAATCTTCCAATTACAGCTTCAGGTAATGAAGTCATTTACCCGAAGTTTGCTGCCCACACAATTCACTTTCATTTACATTTCTTGGGGCCTGAGACAGTGAGGTGTCCTTGATTCCCAGGCCTAGAGAGGAATTCTTTTGTCTGACCAAAATGGGAAAGCAGTAGCTAACACTGTATGTGGAGTTTAGCGTTATACACTGAATTATTGCAGCGATATATGAAAAATATAAAAGTGACAAACATATGAAAACTATAAAAGTTCAAATCCTAAGGCATCAGATGGCATGGCACAGGCAAACCTGATTCAGTGGGAAAAGGCAGCTGGGTGTGAGTGGCAGCATCATCCTGGGAGCAGGTGCCAGGCTTTGGGCTCGTGGGAGCTGCAGCAGGGATGTCCCTTGGCAGGGTGTCACCACTACCAGGTGTTTCCCAGCCCCTCTCCATCTTTGCCTTGCTGGCATCTTGCTTTTCTTGAGCTTCTCATTTCAGTGTTACAGTACAGCTGTACTTGAAGTATAAATTTGTTGTCTTGGCGGAAAGAAAAAAAAAGTAATTTACTGTGAAGCACTGGCTGAAAATCATTTTCTGAACCTCTGCACAATTTTAATCAGACGACCATACTGTATCCAATCAAGGGAGGATTTGTGAGGGGGGCACAGGGGTGTTTCACTGTGGCCTTCCCCAGAGGACAGTAAATCCAAGCTCTGCTCAGGAAGATGAGACGTCTTGGGCTTCACAGCCTGCCCAAACCTAATTTGCACTAGAATTACATGGCCATTACTAATGTATACAGTGACTCAAATTGATTACCTTGCTATTAGTAAGAGCAACAAGCTGGCTTTGGTGATGGCAGCTTCCGACAGAGGAGGAGGACAAAGGAGCAAGAGCAAAGTGAAATTGTGCTTTGAAAGAGTACGTGGGGATGAGGGGGTCAGGAGGACCATGGGGCTGAGGAAGGTCATGCTCCAGGGAGAGTTCAGCATGAAAAAGAGTGTACAAATGCCTGGACTTCACATCTTCTGTGCTTACCCCATGTTGCATTAAAAAAACATCACCTGGCCTAAATCTTCAAGTCCCTGGAATCTCAGCACACGTAACAGGAGTGTCTCTAACTCAGGACTCCTAAGGCCATGGGAAATCCCACATCTCCCAGGGTTCTCCTGTTCATGTGTGCAGCACTGGGGGTGCTGCTGTGAGGTAGACCCCAAACATGCTCCTGCACAGCTCACCCACCTCTTCCCAGCACTTACAGCCTCCGTGGGGCACAGACTCCCACCTTGCAGCACCCACAAGGAATTCTGCATCCTTCCTTGTCAGCCCAGTGGCAGCCAAATATTCTGAGCAGTTTAGGGCCAGCAGGTGCACTTCAGCAGGAGGGTTCCCATCCCATTTTTCCTACATCCTCACTAAGGACGTGTGCCCCCTGAAACTGGGAATGTGGAGTTCAAATCCCCAGTGCAAATCAGGCCCAGGGGTGGTTGAATATTGGCCTCCAGCATTTCCAACGTGTGTGTCTGCTTTTCGTATGACTTTGGAGAAGGGCGTGGCATGCCCTGGTGTCATGGTTTGAGCCAGGATATTACGTCTAGTGAACACCCCCCACTGGCTATGTCTTAAAAAAGATAGCAGGAAGTTATTCTAAAATATTCCCAAGGACTGAGAAAAAACCCATGCAACATTCAAGCATGCTGCAAAAGGGCAGAACACTAGACTTAGATGTTTAAATTGTGTTTAGAATATTGTTAAGAGGAAGAGACAAAAGCGCTTTGTAACATTTTCATGGAGTTTTTTTTCCCTTTCTTGTTCCTCTGAGTGTGTGTAGATAAATCTATCTTTATAAGTCATAGTTAAATTGTTTTACCTTTGTTTCTATTTTAGTCACAATCTCAAATAAAAAAATGTTTAACAATAATGTCAAACCACAACACCTGGGCACCGAACACCTGGCAAGGGCTCAGGACAGGCAAGACCAGGAGAGGTGAAAATGCTGTTCTGTACCCAGCGGGACTTACCCCGATGGCAGCAACAGCAACTTCTTTCCTGAAATCTCCCACGCGCCACAGCACAGATCTCACACAACAGAAACACAGCCCTGGAGCCAAAACTCCTCTCCCACACAGCCACACACCATCCCAGCTCCACAAGAACACACGTTTTACATTCCCGCCCACGGGGATCTCCCCACACTTTAAAACACCTGAAGACTGGAGCAGAGGATGGGGAAATTTCTGAGCAGATTTTTGCTGTTCCTGCACAGCTTCTCCCTGTGCAGCTTTCTCCTTTTAAACTTGCTTGACACTCCAGGATGCCTGTGACACAGGACAAGGAAAGGAGTAAGGTGTTGTCTCCTGGGATAACACACACCAAGCAATCTCTGCATTTGCTCTTTAACCCTGGCAGTATTTGCAGGGCTCCAAGGACCCCCACGGGCAGCGGGGGCAGGGGGAAAGGCAGCCCTGTCACCAGCACACCTCTTACCAGTGAAGTCCTGAACTCTCAGTGAGCACTACTGGATTCTCTGATTAGATTTCCCTCAGCTGGAAAGTCAGACTGAGGTATTAATAATACAAAAATACAGTTGGCAATAGAGTAGCAGCAGGAGTAGCAACACAGATGTCTTCAAGATGCAGATAAACCTTTATCTGGAGCTTCAGCACATCAGAGCTTGAGGTGAGCTGACGCCTGATGCTCTGGAGTCCTTCAGTTCCCACTGAAGCAGCTCAGGTTCAGTCCAAGGGCCCTGCTGAGGGGCACAGTTGGGCATCTTCCCCTCTAGCAATGCCATTGGTTAGGTCGGCTCTCTCACCTACTTTCAAGTCTTCCCGTTTTAGCTTACCTTGCACCTTACAACACTTTGTAGCCAAATCCAAGCTTAAGCCCAGTTTTACAGCCAGGCTGTCTAATCCTTTGTGTCCCAGTGTGGCTCCCTAGGAGGTGGGCATGGCCACCTCGCTTTTGGAGGCACTGCAGCAAGAAAGAGTCTCAAAACAGCCGTGTGGACAGGAATACTATTTTCTTAAGTAAAAGGAGGCTAGCAGGGTCTTTCTCCATGTGGATGCATCCAAGGAAAGATGGGACAGGACTTAGGGCTGTGAACACCAGCAGCTCAGCACGTGCTCCCATTCCCTCCCTGGCTCCAGCCTGCTCGATGCTGAGCCCTGCCACATCAGCTGCTGAGAGCTCATAGGGAAAACTTGCACGGGTTTTTGTTTGTTGTCTTGGGAAATATTTATTCTTGACACAACCCAAATTTACTTCTGTGATCTGCTAAATATCTCTGCTCTGTTTCTTAAGCAGAGTTGGAAGCATTTCCTCCCAGACCTGTTTCCTACCTCTCTCCCCACCACTACTGATGGAGACACCGGGATGGCAGCCATCGTACCTCTCAAACCAACGTTATCAGCCCTGTGTGCAGCTCTTGAGAGTGGGTATTTTTGGAATGCTACGTTGCCACAGCTGTTCATTTTTCACACAGCAGGTGGGGAACCTGCCCTGTTTGAATGGCACGATGGGAAAGGCCAGTTGCTCCACAGTAATTTACAGCATGGGAAAGAAGGGAGTGTTCAGCACCAAGTTCCAGCCCAGAGCACACACATACACACACTTCAGATATTTTAAGCAAATACTCAAAGCTCAGGTTCAGTCTTTTCCTCCACGCTACAGCAAAAGCAGAAAAGCCATTAATTGCACGGGCAGATGGTTATTAGGAAGTGTGTGAGAGCTGGCTACACCACCACTGTGTGGGTGGAGCTGATTAGATGGACCTGTATCAAAAAATAACAAAAAAAAGAAACATTGAAACATTGCCTACATTTCCTTTGCTGCATGGTGAGAAAAGCTTTTCCCATGTGACTGCAGAAGACAATTCAAAAATAACAGCAAAATTGCTCCTCACTTCCCCACAGAGCCAAGTTATCAGCACCAGCACACTGGGGTTTGTATGCAATTCCTCCACAGCTTCACTGCTGGGAAATAAACACACGGGCACCAGGATGGGCACAGGAGGCTTTGGGGTTTCCTTCACCAGGCTGGCAAAGGTTGAACAGGCAAAGAGACCCAGGTGCTACAGCACCAGAGACCTGCTCTGCAAACTGCCTCCAAAAAGCCCCTCCCTCCTCCTCTGCTTTCCCAGCTCTGCTTCACCCACCTGGCTGGCCCTGCCTGGGGAAGCATCTTTAGAGAGGCTTCACTGTAGAGACCTCTCACCAAAACCAGCCAAAGCACGGCTGCTGTCCTTCAACAAGCCCGTTCCACCCACCAGCACAGACGACAAAGGCACCTGGCAGGCAGGAGACTTTCAGATTCTCTGGGGCTGACATGGCTGTGTCTCCAGCGAGGAGCCCCAGGGACAGCACAGCTCCTGCTGCCCAGTTTGGCAGGAACTGAACAGACTGGGAGTTCCCACCAGAAAGGTCGGGGGCTTCAAGTCCATGAACCAAATCAAACAAGGCTGTAAAAGCACATCTGATTGGACACCTCACTAAACCAGGAAGAAGTATGGAATCATAGAATTGTTGAGGAAAGAAATCCTCACATTTCTGGTTATCTTGGTGTATTTTCTGCCCTTCCACTTGTTGCCTGGTGTATCCAATATACATCACTTTTTCAGGCAAGAAACTGTTTCTCCATAGTTCGGTGCAGCACTCAACACAACTAGCAAAGATCCATCTTTAAAACAACAGGACAAATTGAAAACTGCTCTGAAATAAACCAACCACAAAAACATTTAAAGAACTTTTAATTCCACCCCCCTCTCCCCACCCAATTGTGTTTATAGATGTAAATCAACAGCACTGCAAGACATCAGTGTAGGGTTAAATCCTCAGTTAAATCCTCACCTAGAATGAAATTCATGAAGAAGCTGGAGACAAAATTGTCTTTGTAGCAGATACACAACTTGGGTGGTCCATGTGAATGCACTTCCAGACATTACTGTCAAAATCCTTATCTAGGAAAAATTATTAGCTTCATACTGCACTTGATATAGTGCTTCAATATAATGCTTGAAACAGCTAATTTTAAACGGGTATTTCGGTATCACAAAGAGAAACACAGTTATTATGGGCCAGAGACACTCGAGCCATGTTCCCCCATCATTTTTGGCTGCCGGGGCTGACACTGTGGAAGGAGTCTGCCCTCAAAAGGCCAAACACTAAAGTGCACCGAGCGCAGCCCAAAGTCCATGAGCACAGCAACAGCCCCTCCGGCATTCCCTTCTCATCTGCCTCGTCTCCCACCACTTCCACCCTGATTCCAGCCCAGCAGAAACAACCAAGAGCAGCCAGCCAGGAGAATGTCAGAAAATCACTGTATCAGTCTGTGGACAGCCTGGCTGTCAACTTTCCCCTGTGGTTATTTGTCTTCTAAAACAAACATAGAAGAACAGTGGAAGAACAAAGAACAAATTTCCCTATTTCCAGGACTCCTGCTGCTTAGCTGCAGCACAGGGGTTCCCACTGTCACTACAGATGCACATGATTAATTGTGCCACAAGAATGACAGATGGACAGGGACACCAGAACAGTTCTCACGGACATTGAATCAATTACTCACAGAGGTGGCTCAAACAAGTGTGTAAAGCCTCACCCCTTTGCAATTACTCATCTTCTATTTCCTACTGTAAAGAAAGCATATTTTTTTGCTCCATGCCAGACTCCACAGTTAATTGAGATCAGGAAACCAGCAGGAGGGGAGCAGGTGAACGTTCTCTTTGGCACAGAGCAGCTCTGGAAGTGGTTTCACGGTTCACCACCTGCTGCCGCCCTCCAAGGGGAGCTGAGGAACACCAACCGTGCTCAAACGGGGCTGAAAATGATCCAGGGAAGCCAGGCCATGCTGTAAGCCACAAGGCATGGAAATTACAGTAATTGGGGCTCGCAGGAATCCAAGGGGGCATGTAAGGCCTGAAGAGGTTCTCTTAGAGTGCAGCTGTCTCCACAGCAGGACTCCACAGGAATGCACTCGGTGCTTCTGCTGGTGTCACAGTGGTGAGCTGTCAGCAGTAAGGGATGGCACCTGGAGCTCCTCACACGCATCTGAAGCTCCTCACACACACCTGGAGCTCCTCACGCGCACCTGGAGCTCCTCACGCGCACCTGGAGCTCCTCACGCGCACCTGGAGCTCCTCACGCGCACCTGGAGCTCCTCACGCGCACCTGGAGCTCCTCACGCGCACCTGGAGCTCCTCACGCGCACCTGGAGCTCCTCACGCGCACCTGGAGCTCCTCACGCGCACCTGGAGCTCCTCACGCGCACCTGGAGCTCCTCACGCGCACCTGGAGCTCCTCACGCGCACCTGGAGCTCCTCACGCGCACCTGGAGCTCCTCACGCGCACCTGGAGCTCCTCACGCGCACCTGGAGCTCCTCACGCGCACCTGGAGCTCCTCACGCGCACCTGGAGCTCCTCACGCGCACCTGGAGCTCCTCACGCGCACCTGGAGCTCCTCACGCGCACCTGGAGCTCCTCACGCGCACCTGGAGCTCCTCACGCGCACCTGGAGCTCCTCACACACGCCTGGCACTGTCCCAAGGCAGGTTTTTGCTATGGATGGACACAAATCTATAGCACTGAGATCTGCTTCAGCCATCCATGGGCCTGTGAGCACCACAGGGGAGATGTGTAACCTCTCAGCTGAAAGGGGGAAGAAGAAGGTGGAAGGTTGAATTAAAAAACATAAGTAATTCCAAGAATGGGGAAAAAGAGAATGCAAAGAGCAATGAACAGGTGCCTGTTTCAAAGGGTGACACCATGGCAGCGCCCAAAGGCTGCTTGGACTCCAGAGAAGCACTCACTGGACCACCAAGAGTCACGTGAAGGATCTGGCATTTTGTTATTCCCTGTTATTCAGGAGGCAACCCTCCTCCCTGACATCTCCCACATTCTGCAAAGGAAAATGTGGCTTCTTATTTACTGCTTTCGTTACATCTGAGAGGATTTACAACCACAATTCTGGGCTAAAATCGAAATGAGCAAACATTTTGTCAGAATTGCACCCAATTTCTCTCTAATTTATGTGAGCAGTAGGTTTTTACGACATCCTTAGCTAGTGACATTTCTCTAGATTTAAATGTCTGGATTTTGAGTACATGTTCTCGGCAAACACTGAAGTGTCATGGGAACCACAGCTTGCTTTATGAAGTGATCTGCTTTGGGATACTGCAACTGGGCAGAGAAGAAGGAAACTTAGAGAGTTCTTAGAAGCCCCAGCTGATGATTCACAACATCCAAATAAAGCTCCTGATTCATCCTTCATGAAAACAGCCCCATTCAGCCAGGTACTACATGACCCTTCTTTCATGTGGAAACTGAAGGTGTTTTTATGGCATAAACTCCAAACACCTACCAATTCTCACCATCAAAAAAATTCTAAATATTTCCAGATTTTACTCTTTCTTTCCAGATGTAAGATGCCAGAGGATACAAGTCACAGTAAGTTGCACAAATAAAGTATAAAGCTAATGAAAAAAATTTTCATTTAATCTTCCAAGTAGATACAAATCTGATAAACATCAGTTTTCACTGAAAAATAAGTGGAAATGCATTTTCAGTCAATAAACAAGTTTTGTTGCACAGTTTATAGTCCAAAAGCAGATGTTGAGAAAAAAGCCAGTGAGTAACTATGACAACCAAAAAGAAAGTAGTGCTCACCCCTGAAATCAAACAATATGCAAGAAAACTTTTATCCAAACTTAGTGGTGAAAATTAAGCTTACATTAATTTGTGAAAACCCAAAGTACACTGGTAAGTACTTGATTAAACTTTAGTTCTACTGGGGTTTTCTTACAAAAAAATTGCAGAATTATACAGGATGGAGTAAGTTTCCCACAAATGGTAACAATTGTGAGCTCCTGACTTACTGAAGTATCCAAAGCACACAAGATCAGGAGAGGTTTTGGTTAATACAACTAAGGGAAGACCAGATTATGTCTTACATGTCTCTAATAAAAGAGTGTTAAATGAAATATTTCTTAATTAATTTTCAAAATATTCCAGAAAGTACAATTGCTTCTACAGCATTGCAGTGGGAGACATTTGCGGGCAGAATTCCATTTAAACATGTTCCAGTTGTACTCCCAAGGTGCTTACTGTCTATTTTTGTGATATTCCTAGAAGGGATGCCACACAAACCCTAAGTCTGACATCCCAGGTGGAAAACAGCACAAAGCCTTTCCTGGAGGCCCAGAGATCTCCTCAGGCCAGAAAGGGGTTTTTACACTTCCCACGTCTAAGTAGTGCTGCAAACCACGTGTTTGCATCATGCTACGCAAGAATGAGCATTATTCCAAACCCATTAGCTTCCAACTGTTTCTTTATTGTTTTTACAACTCAAAACAGGATGATTCAAGCAGCCCTTGACTTCGTGTTTGCCTTCAGTTCCACTTTCCAAAAACCGAAACAACTTCCTGAATACTCAGCCAGCTCTCCCCTCTCTAGCTGCTCCTGGGTTTTCCTGCAGCAGTTCTTCCTCCTTCTTCTTGTAAAGCTTTAGGAGATACTCATCAGGCTCAATTCCTGCCTCCTGTAACTCTGCCATGGCTTTCTGCAGCCGGTGAAGTGTCCGGGCACTCTGCACTTTGCGGGCAGTGATGTACAGCGTGAATTCCTTGAAGCCCATCAGTTTGCAGGTATCCACCTCACAGATATTTTTAACATCTTTCGTCTTGTTCACCTGGGGGAAGAAAACTAAACCTGACATTCTTTCCAGGTCTTCAACACTGACTTGGAAGTCAGTTAGCTGGTGGCTGAAGCCTATGGGATCGTTTGGCACCACGAAAGCCCCCAGGACCAGGGGCTCTGAGGACGTTCTGCTCCGCCTGGCGAGGATCACCTTGTACAGGTGGGATGGTACAGCCACATCATCCTTTCCAATCACCTGCCAAAAGGAAAGGACTGTTACAGATACAAAGTCACAGAATTGTTTTGGTTGGAAAAGACTTTTAAAATTATCAAGTGCAATCATTAATCCAGCACTGCCAAGTCCACCACTAAACCATGTCCCTAAGCACCACATCTTCATGTTCCCTTTCTCTAGAGCCTTCTCCTTTTTGTAACTACAATAATTGTATTATAACATACAATAAAAGCTCCTGACCTGACAGTTCCAAATCATGGAGGTTTTAATATACATTTCAAATCAACTCTGTTACTGTCTGTCACTTATTTTTTTCTCTATTACCCACACCGAGATAGCATTTAAAAGCTACTTTACCTAAGCAAGCATTTTTGAGGGGAATCTAGGTATAAAGTATATTCAGTGATTCAGTCTCTTCTTGGAAGAGAAGCCTATCCAAAGAAAATGCATCTATTTCTTCCAAAAGTTCCCTACAATCCAACTTCAGTGCTCGTACATGTTGGGTTTCCTCCTGTGTCCCTCAGACCAGGATCCAGGGATTTAAGGGGAGCCCCAAGACTGTTAAAAGTCTCACACTCACATGTACACAGGAGGCACCCCACCCTGTGCCAGGGATAACTCCACAGGAATACACCTACTGATGCCAAATGTAATCTCTCCAGGACTCAAAAAGTGATGCTCATACATGCACTGAATTAGGCTTTTTTGTTTCTTTGCCATTGCTGAACTGAATCTGTCATCTTAAAGAGAGTTTAACAGGTGCACACATGGAAAATTTGAGTTTTGCATAACCCTTCTATAAGTATCCTTTTCAAATCCATGCTCTTATTCTAATTGCAACAGAAGAAAAACCCTTACAAAAACTACAAAGACATTTTATTCTATATACAAAATCCAGCAATTTGGTGCTGTTTCCAGGATTTGCAACACCTGCAAAAGCAAAGACTGATTGTTTTGATTTTTTTGACAGCTTTGGTTAGATACAGTTAAAATACCATTTCAGGGAAAGCAGGTATTTATCACATTAATTTGAAGTATTTTAGAAACTAGTCCAGTGTTAACAGTTCAGTCATGCCTTGTCCACTCATATATTGAGTATAACTCAATCACATAACAAACACTTCCTATGTACACTTTTTTCTGAGTATTCAGCACTTCTGCAAATGAAAATATATTTTTAAAATTAAGTTTTGCCTGTGGCTACTGAACCAAGGTTCATGTTGGTCTATTCCAACAGTTGATTAAATTTCAGTTACAAATTCTTTCAGTGATTTGTGTTCTCTACCTCTGTTGCCAGTTTTTTAAATGACTGATCCTACTGGTTAGACCAAAACCAGAGTAAGTACCTCCAGGAGAAACGGAAAACTCTGATAAATGTTTTTTGTCTTTTGTGCAATAACGTAGTAGAAACATTACTCCTGTTTCTGGAAAACACATGGTCTTGGATTTATTTACTGTGTTCTAAAATACCTCCCTCCCTTGCCCTAAACTAGGCTATTGAATTCTTTTGCTGTAGTTTAAACTTCTTTGATTGTTTGCGTTTTTGGGAGGGGCAGGGTTTTGTGGTGGGTTTGGTGGGTTTGCTCTTGTTGTGGAGTTTTTTTGTTTGGTTAGGTTGGCTTTTGGTTTTTTGAGGGAGGGGTTGGATTAATAGGTTTTTGTTTTCTTACAAAAATTATCATGGTTATCATTTGGTAACCACGGTATAATTTGGTAACCATGGTATAAAATGGTAACCTTCTCCCAAGTAATACTCTGCCTAGACATCAAACAGTCACTGAAACTGGTTAAGGAATAAATGCTTTATACCAAATCTCCTCTCCCTTTCAATGATAACAGATGTGTTCATAGGAAAATGAAAGCTCCTGAGCATCAAAGCATTTTGCATTTAGCATTCTGTGTATGTGAAACCAGAGCTGACCAACACCACAAATAATCAAAACTGATGCACAGGTAATGCTAAAACGTACTAAAACCAATGCAGCAGCATGCTGTTTATCTGGTGAGTTAACATTGAATTACAAAATGAATGGTGCTGGGAGTTTTAACCTATTTGAGACCAGTGGCACTCAAGCTGGGGAGTACCTGCAAAACACTGAGGGTGAGAGGGAGGGAGCCAAGAAAATCCTTGAAAGGGAGAGTAAGAAGTTCATATTTCCATATCCACCCAAGGAAATCCAGTGATAACACTGCCAAAGGCAGGAGGCTGGGGCTCCTTTTCTCTCCTGGAGCAGGGAGCTTGCAGAGCCTGCACTGCAATCCCACCTCCTGCACATTCCTAGGGCAGGGAGGAAGGTGAGGAAGAGGCTGTGGCCTCCTGAGAGAAGGCAGTAGTGAGGCTAAACCCAAGTTCTCAGCATCTCCCTGGGCCAACAATCTCCTGACCTGCAGCATTCCCGTGCAGTATGGCCTTTTCCAGGCCTCTTTGCATACTTTTCCCACTACAGATCCATGGAAATGCACCAGGTCCTCCTTAGCTCAGCTCCCTGCTTCTCCACACCTCCCACACACATCCAAATCCTGGCATCCTTGCTCTGGTGCGTGAAAGACCAGAGGAAGGGCGAGCACGCAGATGGAGCTGCACAGGGATCTCAGGGGGGTGCTTGGAATACATCAAACAAACAGGTGAACACGTGTGGAGCGAGCTGAGGGAACTGGGGCTTGAGGCTGAGGGCTGAGTGGGTGGATAGAGAGGCTGGGGAATGAATAGAGCTGCACACGAAGCAGTCAGGTATGAGATGGAAATGCTGAATGCCTGAAGTGGGTGTTAAGGGAAAACAGACCCGGTGCTTATGTAATGTTATGCAAACATATATATCCTATGCAAAATAATGCACATTTATGCATAGTATGGGCACCTAGGAAGAGAGAGGAGAAGAAACAGAGAGGACTAGTTCAAAATGAAGGAAGGGCTGGCCTTTTGAGAAATGTAGATGTAAATTCAACTCCATACATGTAATGGTCAGATACGTAACTTATGTACCATTTCAGTTCCATGTAAACTCTCTTTTGAGAATTTAAACAAAATTTAAGCAGTGCACAGGCTTCATACCAATTTCTCTGAACTGCAGAAAACTACTACTGCAATGACTTCACTGAGTTCTAATACTGTAAAGTGGTTAAAACCTTACTCAGCCTTAAAAACTGCCAGAGTCCACAAGTGTCCCTCCCTTACTCAATATAGGGCATAAAAGTTCTAACCCCAGCTAATTCTATAGGAGAAGAACATTATCTAAGGGCAGTGCCTGATTTCTCTGACAGAGTAAATATGCATGACTAAGAATAAATGTCTTTTTCTGTGGTTTAACACTTACGTGCATCATGCACAGGATGCATCACCAGTAATTTCTGCAGCGTGACCCAATGATTTCTGTTAAAAAAGGAAATGTAGTTCTGGAGCACGGCAAAATATTTCTATCATTGCTCCTTGTAATATCCCACTCTTTGCTGTTTTACGGGAGTAAATAGAGAAATGTTTCCATAGAGTTGTCCCTCCCCCAGCTCAACTGCCAGTTTGATCCTGCAAAAGTGAAGTTTGGAATAGAAGAAAGAGGTAGGAAAAACAAACTCCACAATCTCATTTCTTATTGCCACCTAGAGGATTTTCCTCCCAAACTTCCGTTTTCAATCTCTATGCAGATCTGCACCATCCCATTTATCTCAGTGCTTTGCCTGGCAGAGGCAGAGAGCATATGCTCCTATTGTAACAGGATGGAAAATGGTTCAAGATTATCCGTGCACAGATGTTGACTTTGATTTGTGCCTATCTATCCACAGGCAGCCCATGATCTTTCAGAAATCAAGGCCTGAAACAGCTCTCTGTCCCAGCTGGAGAAGAGCAGCAGTTTTCTAAGAGTATCTGTGATTCTGAAAAGAATTTTGTGCTCCAGAACAAGCAAGAAAATACAGCTATGGCCTGTTGAAATCACTGTTGAAATGTGCTGTCCCACATGTTTTCACACCATGTTGGTAACAGCCTACAAGGCAAATTTTTGTGCAATCCTTTGAAAATTCCCATTCTGCTACTGCTATAAAATTTTGCTTAATCTTCCAAATTTTCAACAGGCTCATAACATGAGAAAAAAAGGCACTCAAGCTAAAAGCCTTCTTTTTATAGCATTAAATATATTTCTTTCCCATCATCATTTGGGAAACCAACTTGAAATTTCAGACGCTTTTCTGTGTATATCAGTTCAATGTAAAAATGTGCATTGCCCTAAATTTTTGCAGCTACTTATTCCTTTCATTTTTGTTTTGTTTCTTTGATTGAACTGGTATCTTCTAATAATGTAACATTATCATGTCATTTTCAGAGCAGCGTTTATTATTTTTCTATCATTACTGACATTGTTACTGACATTCCACAAGTGTGTGTGAATTTGTTATTCTTCTCAAAGCCCAATTAAAAGTGGACAGTTGTCATGAGGGCAGGCCATTCAAATGTGTGCTATTCCTGACATTCAGAGATGTTTACATATCAGTAAAACAACAAACTGTAACAACAAACTGTGTTGGTAAGCAGTGTAAAAGAAATCTAAAGAGTTCACAGGGACACATAAGCGCAGAACATTTCTTAAACCAGAGAATTCAGAGAGCTTTGATAACTTCAGTCTCACAGCCAAGTCACTGGATGAGGATTTGTCTTAAGCTTGGCTCTCTTCCCAATTTTGGCCAAATCCTGTTCTTGACTGAAGATTTTAAAAACAGAGGAAGCAGATTTGATAACACCTGTGGAGTTCTTAAGTATCAAAATAAATCATGAAGACATTTGCTAATGGCATCTAGGCTAAGTTTAAGCATCTGGCATTAACTAATGCCACCTTCATGGTGGTAATCAGATAAATACAAGGCAGCCCCTAAAAATGTCAGTTTGGAGTTTATGAGACAGAAAACTCCATGAACAAATGGAAAGGAATATAATAAGTATAATGGCAGAACAGTTGAGATTATATGAGAAGAAAACAGTGTTACTATTACTGGAAATTTTAAACACAAACCAATGTTATCCAATTTTCATTTTACACTGGACTTGTTACAGCTTCCCAGACTGCAAAAAAATTATCTTCCTCTGCAAGGGTATGGCTCATTTCCAAAAAAAAGGGCTCGTGAATCCAAAAGTGGTATTTTGCCACCTAGTGACTAGAAACTGAAAATCCACCGTGCACAGAATCAGCAGAAGGGACTAATGAGCCCTTCATCAGCAAGAGCCAGCTCTGGATTGTCAATTATCCATGATTCTCTCAGAACCTGGCAAACAGAAATCACACTCAATCATGCCTTATCCACCAGCACACACTGCAGAGTCCTTGCGTCAGACAGTACCACCATCAAATACTTAAAAATGTCAGGGCTAGAAATTCCCTTGACACTCCAGTAGCTGTTTCTTCACTCTCTGTGAATTTCTAACCTGAGTTTAGAACTGAGCCAGAACTGCAAACAGAACTGTCTGAAAAGATGCACACCCAGTTCCCTGTGCCAGAGTCCTTCCCCCTCCACCTGGCAGTAGCAAAATAAACACTTCCAGCACATTTCTTGGAGGACAGAATTCAAGGAATCATTCCTGTCCCCCCAGCATGATACTGACCAGCTCCATCAGATCTTTCATCTGTATCTGTAGATATAACTTCATTCCTGCTGATGTCATCCCACATTTGACAACCCAGAGCTTTATTATAATTTGATACTGAATTCTGTATAGAAGCAGACTTTCTGGCAGTATAAAACATTCCATTTACTACCAGTGTAACTTCATTTACTTGATCATTGTGACAGCATTAGCTGCCTTCACTCAAGTTCCTTCTGGGTTTGTTAGGCAGCACTGATTCTGCCAAGAGTGTTTTCCCCCAATATTTGAGAGAGCTCTGTCAGATGGCACTGAGAGGAACTGAGGGGTGTGAAGGCAGACCTAGCAACACACAAACCAGAAAACATTACAGATAAAAATCATAGTAACAATCTGCACAGTCAAGCACTCCAAAATGCAAATGTATGTACTTCAGGAAAATTTAATTTGTTATGGCTGGTCTGATTACTACTGCCAAATCATTTGGCAATCCTAAAAAGGGTGGGGAAAAAAAAAAGGAGAAATGGTGAAAAAAAAGCTATTCCTGAATAGAGTCATGACATTTAAAAACACATGCCCTAAACCCCTTTTTATTTTTCTTTAATGAAGAGCATATGCATATATATCCTGTATGTAATAAACTATATTTACCTGATGACAGACTACTGCTTCCACAGAATCCACTTAGATTAACTTAAACATGAATCCATCACAGCCCTTAACACCCCTTTTCCTTTAACAGCATAACCTTCAGGATGGATACAGTGCTAAATAAAAGAAATCCTAATTCATATCTCCTGCACCTTCAGTGTCTCTTCTCCTCCCACCTTAACCCAGTGTCTGTTCCATTCATTTGTAACTCACATCTAAATTTAAGGCTGGCAGAGCTTTGGTGCTTCACACCAGCTGATCTAAGCTTGAGCCCTTTGCATAAAGTTTACGGGTCATCTATAATAGACCTACATCCAGTAGTTATCTCTGTAGCCTTGGGACCACTTGGAGCCAGAAACAAACAAGGAATAGTTCCCAGGTTTATTTCCCCCTTTAACAAGCATTCCTTCCCCTACAGTATCTTAGTAGGAGACAATCTCTACTAGTTCTGAAAGTTAACTGGGCAAAACCATAAAGTACCATCTTATATTTGAGAGGTGCAATTTGTTTCCCAGTTATTTGCCACACACACAGATTACAACTGGACCTTCTTCATTAGTTATTGTGCCTTTCTGGCCCAGCCTGGTGATTCAATTTAGAAAATTAAACAGCAAACATGATTCCAGTATGAACCTCATGTATCAATAAAAAGTACATTAAAATGTCTTTTTCAAACAACAAACAAAACATTATCTAAACTGCATTTTCATTTGCCAGCCACAGCTGATTCTTCTTAAATTAGCATTCACTAGGATGGCCTTGGGAATGGGGAGGGTGGAGCACTGAGCATGATGTAGTTAATTATTGCAAAATTTGTGTTTCAAACTCCAAATCTGCTGACAGAGGAAAATCACTAAAGTGACAGTCACTGAAGAGCAGGAACGTATAAAACAAGACAATGTCATTTTGATTTGATCTGGACAAAGATGAAAAACCTGCATCTGCCTCTCCAATGACACAGAACAGATTTTTCCTGTTGGCATTCTATTCTACATATATTCTCAAAATATGTTTTCCAGATACCAAGCACAGTCATCAATCTACTCTTTGCAATAAAAATCTCCACTGGAGACAGATGAAACGACAAAACATATCTGAGGATACCACAAGTTCAGCCAATAGACAGAACAATACTGGTATCTAAGGAGTTCAAGGTTAATTCCCTTTCTGGAATTAAAGAGCAAATGGTACCAGAATCCAAGCAGGAATTGGGAACAAAGCCATGACCAATGCTCTGTTTCTCCTCTGTAGTGATCTAAAAATAACCTTTTTGGATGTCTGGTGAGACAAACACCAGCATGTAAAACCACGGATACATATTTCAACACTCCTTTAGCCAAAAACAAGGAAACTAAGATTGAAGAGAGGATCTGAAACAAATCAATGCAGACACATTCACTGTAGCACTTCTCTGTTTTCTTTTTTCCTTTTCACAGCTCTAGTCTGAGAGAACAAAAACATTAGAGAGGAGCTGAGCCTTAACAGTGGCATTGGCAGATTACAGGTTGTGAGTTTCAGCACTCTGGTGAGTACTGCAGCACTTCTCCTTGAACAGCACAGACAATGGAAAGGACATCTCACATCAGCTTCTCATGCCCAAACAATGAGGACTAAAACCCCTTTCAGTCTGAAGTCATTTGTGTGAACTTAGCAGAGTTCACTCTGAAAGACAGCTAAGAGATACCTTCCCTTCACAAGCCTTAGTGTTCCTCCTTTAGGGGCAGAATCCCAGACTACCAAAATCAATGGCAGTGACTGCAATTATATCCAAGGTGTCTGTTTGAAAAGAACTTCTCTCCAGTGCTTTGACACTTCGTGCTTCCTCTTCTAAGTGCATGGGTTGATAAAGGAAAAACAAACAAACAAACAAAACCCCAACACACCCCTCTACTCTGAAGTCTCTATCCTCAAAGTACAACTGCAATGCAAAGCATAAAAATTTAAGCCATGAAGAAGATTCAAAATGAACCCAAACATTCTCTGCCTATATTTATTTAGAGGACTGAAATCAAACAATTCATTATTTTAGACAAACAAACAAACCCCCCCTCAAATTATTATTTTACTTTTCCCACCTGGAGACAGCATGAGCTGTACTTAAATAAAAATCAATTTACATAATGAATCTCATTGTAGGAAGCTGAGTAAAAGGATTTATGAACGTGACCAAGTGCTGACACACAAACAGGAACACCATCTCTTCACCATTTTCAATCCCACACTGAACTTCAGGTCATTTTAAGACTAAAACTGGTAAAACATTCCTAAAAGATCTGTGTTGTCATCAAACCCAAAGATGAAGAAGACAAAAGACAAGAACTGAATGAGGTGACAATCACAACAGCATGGGCATTTTGTGTCACTATTATTTCACCACTGTGTCCAGGTGTCAAGTTATTTTGAATAAAGCCAGTAAGATGCAGTGTCTGCTCTGATTTTTACCCATGGAATACTAAAATTTACATTTCAAAACCAAGACTGAGAATGACAATCATTTTTCAAAAAATGCAATCTTCCTCTTCTAAGTAAACACTTTCTCTAGAGAAGAACAAGAAAAAAAATGAGCAAGATTAAAGTGAAGCCATTGATAGATGCAGTTGATAGATGATTTAACTTCTTCCTGGAAATGATTTCCACTTATACAATGTTGAAGTCAGCTCAGGATTTTTAATTCTTTGCTATGGAAGATGAATATATTTTTTGAGGATGAAAAATAAATGCAATATTCTGACAGCTACAAGGAAGCAAATCCCAGCAAGCCGTGTGCAAGCCTGGAGAACTCTGTACCATTCTGAGTGACAGGAAGCCAAATGCTCAGTTAAAGATTGTTGAGAGGGAACATCTCCCCCCTGCTCCCAGCTATGTGCTTTTGGACATATCTCATGCTGTCACCAGGAA